>BSDZ01000116.1:1450000-1746527 GCA_030268105.1 Volvox africanus | reverse complement strand
CACGCATCAATCGCTGTTGTACAAGTCTAGATATACACACACACACACACACACAAGAATGCTCGAGCCAAGGGCTGATATCAGCAGCAAGTAAAAGCAGACTGCAAACAATAAACAGCCTGAACTCACAGCCTCCATAAATTCATACACAGCTTCCATGGCTTGCCCAGCACGTGACCCCTTTGTCTGTCGTTTGCACGTGTCAAATATTGAGTGTTCACATTTATATCGCTTTGGTTGTACAGCAGGACATTGTAGGAGGAGGAAGGATCGCAGTATCCAGAAGTGTGTCCAAACGTGTGTCGTGCGCCTTTCAGTTTAATCCGTTGTATTTAGATATGTATCGTTTATCTAATAGAGTAATTTGATCTTGATTGTGTTGCATGTTATGTTTCGACGCTGTCGCCACAAGTGTACGGCATTTGGAGTCGGATTAATATTAGTAAACGAGCGACAATAGAGCAAGTGAACTTTGTGACTTGGCTCTAGAAGCGTTCTTACCTCTTGAGCGCAAACGACTACTTACAACTGGTGTCCTCATTCCCTACTTCTGACGAACTTGTAACGGAAGCAGTGTACCTTTCCGTACCTTTTGTACACCATATCACCAGACCGTGTCAAGGGCTTAGATTGGGACATCTAGCCTTCAGGTAGCAGGACCCGCGCCTGGGACCCACGGACGGGCTATCAGCAGGTGTAATGCATCATAGAGTGTGGTTGAGTCCCATTGAAGGTCACAGCCGCAGGCCAAGAGCGACCCGCACCTATTTCCTTCTGCTAGCTCGTGCCACAACACCAGCTGGATGCATTGACACACACATGTGTTGATTTTGCACAGTCGTCATAGCACGTTACATGATCCCATACTGCTGGTGCTTCTTCCATACAAATGCGGTAAAACCGGCAAGAGGGGAGTTGCAAAAATCGAACTCACGGCCTCTCGCACCCAAAGCGAGAATCATACCACTAGACCAAACTCCCTCACATGTCTCACTCACGCTGGGCAACAAGCCCCACCGCACAGCAGTGTGCCGGCCACACAGGTCCACCATACCCTGCTATCCATTCCCACATCTTGAAACAGCACACGCATCAATCGCTGTTGTACAAGTCTAGATATACACACACACACACACACACACAAGAATGCTCGAGCCAAGGGCTGATATCAGCAGCAAGTAAAAGCAGACTGCAAACAATAAACAGCCTGAACTCACAGCCTCCATAAATTCATACACAGCTTCCATGGCTTGCCCAGCACGTGACCCCTTTGTCTGTCGTTTGCACGTGTCAAATATTGAGTGTTCACATTTATATCGCTTTGGTTGTACAGCAGGACATTGTAGGAGGAGGAAGGATCGCAGTATCCAGAAGTGTGTCCAAACGTGTGTCGTGCGCCTTTCAGTTTAATCCGTTGTATTTAGATATGTATCGTTTATCTAATAGAGTAATTTGATCTTGATTGTGTTGCATGTTATGTTTCGACGCTGTCGCCACAAGTGTACGGCATTTGGAGTCGGATTAATATTAGTAAACGAGCGACAATAGAGCAAGTGAACTTTGTGACTTGGCTCTAGAAGCGTTCTTACCTCTTGAGCGCAAACGACTACTTACAACTGGTGTCCTCATTCCCTACTTCTGACGAACTTGTAACGGAAGCAGTGTACCTTTCCGTACCTTTTGTACACCATATCACCAGACCGTGTCAAGGGCTTAGATTGGGACATCTAGCCTTCAGGTAGCAGGACCCGCGCCTGGGACCCACGGACGGGCTATCAGCAGGTGTAATGCATCATAGAGTGTGGTTGAGTCCCATTGAAGGTCACAGCCGCAGGCCAAGAGCGACCCGCACCTATTTCCTTCTGCTAGCTCGTGCCACAACACCAGCTGGATGCGTTGACACACACATGTGTTGATTTTGCACAGTCGTCATAGCACGTTACATGATCCCATACTGCTGGTGCTTCTTCCATACAAATGCGGTAAAACCGGCAAGAGGGGAGTTGCAAAAATCGAACTCACGGCCTCTCGCACCCAAAGCGAGAATCATACCACTAGACCAAACTCCCTCACATGTCTCACTCACGCTGGGCAACAAGCCCCACCGCACAGCAGTGTGCCGGCCACACAGGTCCACCATACCCTGCTATCCATTCCCACATCTTGAAACAGCACACGCATCAATCGCTGTTGTACAAGTCTAGATATACACACACACACACACACACACAAGAATGCTCGAGCCAAGGGCTGATATCAGCAGCAAGTAAAAGCAGACTGCAAACAATAAACAGCCTGAACTCACAGCCTCCATAAATTCATACACAGCTTCCATGGCTTGCCCAGCACGTGACCCCTTTGTCTGTCGTTTGCACGTGTCAAATATTGAGTGTTCACATTTATATCGCTTTGGTTGTACAGCAGGACATTGTAGGAGGAGGAAGGATCGCAGTATCCAGAAGTGTGTCCAAAAGTGTGTCGTGCGCCTTTCAGTTTAATCCGTTGTATTTAGATATGTATCGTTTATCTAATAGAGTAATTTGATCTTGATTGTGTTGCATGTTATGTTTCGACGCTGTCGCCACAAGTGTACGGCATTTGGAGTCGGATTAATATTAGTAAACGAGCGACAATAGAGCAAGTGAACTTTGTGACTTGGCTCTAGAAGCGTTCTTACCTCTTGAGCGCAAACGACTACTTACAACTGGTGTCCTCATTCCCTACTTCTGACGAACTTGTAACGGAAGCAGTGTACCTTTCCGTACCTTTTGTACACCATATCACCAGACCGTGTCAAGGGCTTAGATTGGGACATCTAGCCTTCAGGTAGCAGGACCCGCGCCTGGGACCCACGGACGGGCTATCAGCAGGTGTAATGCATCATAGAGTGTGGTTGAGTCCCATTGAAGGTCACAGCCGCAGGCCAAGAGCGACCCGCACCTATTTCCTTCTGCTAGCTCGTGCCACAACACCAGCTGGATGCGTTGACACACACATGTGTTGATTTTGCACAGTCGTCATAGCACGTTACATGATCCCATACTGCTGGTGCTTCTTCCATACAAATGCGGTAAAACCGGCAAGAGGGGAGTTGCAAAAATCGAACTCACGGCCTCTCGCACCCAAAGCGAGAATCATACCACTAGACCAAACTCCCTCACATGTCTCACTCACGCTGGGCAACAAGCCCCACCGCACAGCAGTGTGCCGGCCACACAGGTCCACCATACCCTGCTATCCATTCCCACATCTTGAAACAGCACACGCATCAATCGCTGTTGTACAAGTCTAGATATACACACACACACACACACACACAAGAATGCTCGAGCCAAGGGCTGATATCAGCAGCAAGTAAAAGCAGACTGCAAACAATAAACAGCCTGAACTCACAGCCTCCATAAATTCATACACAGCTTCCATGGCTTGCCCAGCACGTGACCCCTTTGTCTGTCGTTTGCACGTGTCAAATATTGAGTGTTCACATTTATATCGCTTTGGTTGTACAGCAGGACATTGTAGGAGGAGGAAGGATCGCAGTATCCAGAAGTGTGTCCAAAAGTGTGTCGTGCGCCTTTCAGTTTAATCCGTTGTATTTAGATATGTATCGTTTATCTAATAGAGTAATTTGATCTTGATTGTGTTGCATGTTATGTTTCGACGCTGTCGCCACAAGTGTACGGCATTTGGAGTCGGATTAATATTAGTAAACGAGCGACAATAGAGCAAGTGAACTTTGTGACTTGGCTCTAGAAGCGTTCTTACCTCTTGAGCGCAAACGACTACTTACAACTGGTGTCCTCATTCCCTACTTCTGACGAACTTGTAACGGAAGCAGTGTACCTTTCCGTACCTTTTGTACACCATATCACCAGACCGTGTCAAGGGCTTAGATTGGGACATCTAGCCTTCAGGTAGCAGGACCCGCGCCTGGGACCCACGGACGGGCTATCAGCAGGTGTAATGCATCATAGAGTGTGGTTGAGTCCCATTGAAGGTCACAGCCGCAGGCCAAGAGCGACCCGCACCTATTTCCTTCTGCTAGCTCGTGCCACAACACCAGCTGGATGCGTTGACACACACATGTGTTGATTTTGCACAGTCGTCATAGCACGTTACATGATCCCATACTGCTGGTGCTTCTTCCATACAAATGCGGTAAAACCGGCAAGAGGGGAGTTGCAAAAATCGAACTCACGGCCTCTCGCACCCAAAGCGAGAATCATACCACTAGACCAAACTCCCTCACATGTCTCACTCACGCTGGGCAACAAGCCCCACCGCACAGCAGTGTGCCGGCCACACAGGTCCACCATACCCTGCTATCCATTCCCACATCTTGAAACAGCACACGCATCAATCGCTGTTGTACAAGTCTAGATATACACACACACACACACACACACAAGAATGCTCGAGCCAAGGGCTGATATCAGCAGCAAGTAAAAGCAGACTGCAAACAATAAACAGCCTGAACTCACAGCCTCCATAAATTCATACACAGCTTCCATGGCTTGCCCAGCACGTGACCCCTTTGTCTGTCGTTTGCACGTGTCAAATATTGAGTGTTCACATTTATATCGCTTTGGTTGTACAGCAGGACATTGTAGGAGGAGGAAGGATCGCAGTATCCAGAAGTGTGTCCAAAAGTGTGTCGTGCGCCTTTCAGTTTAATCCGTTGTATTTAGATATGTATCGTTTATCTAATAGAGTAATTTGATCTTGATTGTGTTGCATGTTATGTTTCGACGCTGTCGCCACAAGTGTACGGCATTTGGAGTCGGATTAATATTAGTAAACGAGCGACAATAGAGCAAGTGAACTTTGTGACTTGGCTCTAGAAGCGTTCTTACCTCTTGAGCGCAAACGACTACTTACAACTGGTGTCCTCATTCCCTACTTCTGACGAACTTGTAACGGAAGCAGTGTACCTTTCCGTACCTTTTGTACACCATATCACCAGACCGTGTCAAGGGCTTAGATTGGGACATCTAGCCTTCAGGTAGCAGGACCCGCGCCTGGGACCCACGGACGGGCTATCAGCAGGTGTAATGCATCATAGAGTGTGGTTGAGTCCCATTGAAGGTCACAGCCGCAGGCCAAGAGCGACCCGCACCTATTTCCTTCTGCTAGCTCGTGCCACAACACCAGCTGGATGCGTTGACACACACATGTGTTGATTTTGCACAGTCGTCATAGCACGTTACATGATCCCATACTGCTGGTGCTTCTTCCATACAAATGCGGTAAAACCGGCAAGAGGGGAGTTGCAAAAATCGAACTCACGGCCTCTCGCACCCAAAGCGAGAATCATACCACTAGACCAAACTCCCTCACATGTCTCACTCACGCTGGGCAACAAGCCCCACCGCACAGCAGTGTGCCGGCCACACAGGTCCACCATACCCTGCTATCCATTCCCACATCTTGAAACAGCACACGCATCAATCGCTGTTGTACAAGTCTAGATATACACACACACACACACACACACAAGAATGCTCGAGCCAAGGGCTGATATCAGCAGCAAGTAAAAGCAGACTGCAAACAATAAACAGCCTGAACTCACAGCCTCCATAAATTCATACACAGCTTCCATGGCTTGCCCAGCACGTGACCCCTTTGTCTGTCGTTTGCACGTGTCAAATATTGAGTGTTCACATTTATATCGCTTTGGTTGTACAGCAGGACATTGTAGGAGGAGGAAGGATCGCAGTATCCAGAAGTGTGTCCAAAAGTGTGTCGTGCGCCTTTCAGTTTAATCCGTTGTATTTAGATATGTATCGTTTATCTAATAGAGTAATTTGATCTTGATTGTGTTGCATGTTATGTTTCGACGCTGTCGCCACAAGTGTACGGCATTTGGAGTCGGATTAATATTAGTAAACGAGCGACAATAGAGCAAGTGAACTTTGTGACTTGGCTCTAGAAGCGTTCTTACCTCTTGAGCGCAAACGACTACTTACAACTGGTGTCCTCATTCCCTACTTCTGACGAACTTGTAACGGAAGCAGTGTACCTTTCCGTACCTTTTGTACACCATATCACCAGACCGTGTCAAGGGCTTAGATTGGGACATCTAGCCTTCAGGTAGCAGGACCCGCGCCTGGGACCCACGGACGGGCTATCAGCAGGTGTAATGCATCATAGAGTGTGGTTGAGTCCCATTGAAGGTCACAGCCGCAGGCCAAGAGCGACCCGCACCTATTTCCTTCTGCTAGCTCGTGCCACAACACCAGCTGGATGCGTTGACACACACATGTGTTGATTTTGCACAGTCGTCATAGCACGTTACATGATCCCATACTGCTGGTGCTTCTTCCATACAAATGCGGTAAAACCGGCAAGAGGGGAGTTGCAAAAATCGAACTCACGGCCTCTCGCACCCAAAGCGAGAATCATACCACTAGACCAAACTCCCTCACATGTCTCACTCACGCTGGGCAACAAGCCCCACCGCACAGCAGTGTGCCGGCCACACAGGTCCACCATACCCTGCTATCCATTCCCACATCTTGAAACAGCACACGCATCAATCGCTGTTGTACAAGTCTAGATATACACACACACACACACACACACAAGAATGCTCGAGCCAAGGGCTGATATCAGCAGCAAGTAAAAGCAGACTGCAAACAATAAACAGCCTGAACTCACAGCCTCCATAAATTCATACACAGCTTCCATGGCTTGCCCAGCACGTGACCCCTTTGTCTGTCGTTTGCACGTGTCAAATATTGAGTGTTCACATTTATATCGCTTTGGTTGTACAGCAGGACATTGTAGGAGGAGGAAGGATCGCAGTATCCAGAAGTGTGTCCAAAAGTGTGTCGTGCGCCTTTCAGTTTAATCCGTTGTATTTAGATATGTATCGTTTATCTAATAGAGTAATTTGATCTTGATTGTGTTGCATGTTATGTTTCGACGCTGTCGCCACAAGTGTACGGCATTTGGAGTCGGATTAATATTAGTAAACGAGCGACAATAGAGCAAGTGAACTTTGTGACTTGGCTCTAGAAGCGTTCTTACCTCTTGAGCGCAAACGACTACTTACAACTGGTGTCCTCATTCCCTACTTCTGACGAACTTGTAACGGAAGCAGTGTACCTTTCCGTACCTTTTGTACACCATATCACCAGACCGTGTCAAGGGCTTAGATTGGGACATCTAGCCTTCAGGTAGCAGGACCCGCGCCTGGGACCCACGGACGGGCTATCAGCAGGTGTAATGCATCATAGAGTGTGGTTGAGTCCCATTGAAGGTCACAGCCGCAGGCCAAGAGCGACCCGCACCTATTTCCTTCTGCTAGCTCGTGCCACAACACCAGCTGGATGCGTTGACACACACATGTGTTGATTTTGCACAGTCGTCATAGCACGTTACATGATCCCATACTGCTGGTGCTTCTTCCATACAAATGCGGTAAAACCGGCAAGAGGGGAGTTGCAAAAATCGAACTCACGGCCTCTCGCACCCAAAGCGAGAATCATACCACTAGACCAAACTCCCTCACATGTCTCACTCACGCTGGGCAACAAGCCCCACCGCACAGCAGTGTGCCGGCCACACAGGTCCACCATACCCTGCTATCCATTCCCACATCTTGAAACAGCACACGCATCAATCGCTGTTGTACAAGTCTAGATATACACACACACACACACACACACAAGAATGCTCGAGCCAAGGGCTGATATCAGCAGCAAGTAAAAGCAGACTGCAAACAATAAACAGCCTGAACTCACAGCCTCCATAAATTCATACACAGCTTCCATGGCTTGCCCAGCACGTGACCCCTTTGTCTGTCGTTTGCACGTGTCAAATATTGAGTGTTCACATTTATATCGCTTTGGTTGTACAGCAGGACATTGTAGGAGGAGGAAGGATCGCAGTATCCAGAAGTGTGTCCAAAAGTGTGTCGTGCGCCTTTCAGTTTAATCCGTTGTATTTAGATATGTATCGTTTATCTAATAGAGTAATTTGATCTTGATTGTGTTGCATGTTATGTTTCGACGCTGTCGCCACAAGTGTACGGCATTTGGAGTCGGATTAATATTAGTAAACGAGCGACAATAGAGCAAGTGAACTTTGTGACTTGGCTCTAGAAGCGTTCTTACCTCTTGAGCGCAAACGACTACTTACAACTGGTGTCCTCATTCCCTACTTCTGACGAACTTGTAACGGAAGCAGTGTACCTTTCCGTACCTTTTGTACACCATATCACCAGACCGTGTCAAGGGCTTAGATTGGGACATCTAGCCTTCAGGTAGCAGGACCCGCGCCTGGGACCCACGGACGGGCTATCAGCAGGTGTAATGCATCATAGAGTGTGGTTGAGTCCCATTGAAGGTCACAGCCGCAGGCCAAGAGCGACCCGCACCTATTTCCTTCTGCTAGCTCGTGCCACAACACCAGCTGGATGCGTTGACACACACATGTGTTGATTTTGCACAGTCGTCATAGCACGGTACATGATCCCATACTGCTGGTGCTTCTTCCATACAAATGCGGTAAAACCGGCAAGAGGGGAGTTGCAAAAATCGAACTCACGGCCTCTCGCACCCAAAGCGAGAATCATACCACTAGACCAAACTCCCTCACATGTCTCACTCACGCTGGGCAACAAGCCCCACCGCACAGCAGTGTGCCGGCCACACAGGTCCACCATACCCTGCTATCCATTCCCACATCTTGAAACAGCACACGCATCAATCGCTGTTGTACAAGTCTAGATATACACACACACACACACACACACAAGAATGCTCGAGCCAAGGGCTGATATCAGCAGCAAGTAAAAGCAGACTGCAAACAATAAACAGCCTGAACTCACAGCCTCCATAAATTCATACACAGCTTCCATGGCTTGCCCAGCACGTGACCCCTTTGTCTGTCGTTTGCACGTGTCAAATATTGAGTGTTCACATTTATATCGCTTTGGTTGTACAGCAGGACATTGTAGGAGGAGGAAGGATCGCAGTATCCAGAAGTGTGTCCAAAAGTGTGTCGTGCGCCTTTCAGTTTAATCCGTTGTATTTAGATATGTATCGTTTATCTAATAGAGTAATTTGATCTTGATTGTGTTGCATGTTATGTTTCGACGCTGTCGCCACAAGTGTACGGCATTTGGAGTCGGATTAATATTAGTAAACGAGCGACAATAGAGCAAGTGAACTTTGTGACTTGGCTCTAGAAGCGTTCTTACCTCTTGAGCGCAAACGACTACTTACAACTGGTGTCCTCATTCCCTACTTCTGACGAACTTGTAACGGAAGCAGTGTACCTTTCCGTACCTTTTGTACACCATATCACCAGACCGTGTCAAGGGCTTAGATTGGGACATCTAGCCTTCAGGTAGCAGGACCCGCGCCTGGGACCCACGGACGGGCTATCAGCAGGTGTAATGCATCATAGAGTGTGGTTGAGTCCCATTGAAGGTCACAGCCGCAGGCCAAGAGCGACCCGCACCTATTTCCTTCTGCTAGCTCGTGCCACAACACCAGCTGGATGCGTTGACACACACATGTGTTGATTTTGCACAGTCGTCATAGCACGTTACATGATCCCATACTGCTGGTGCTTCTTCCATACAAATGCGGTAAAACCGGCAAGAGGGGAGTTGCAAAAATCGAACTCACGGCCTCTCGCACCCAAAGCGAGAATCATACCACTAGACCAAACTCCCTCACATGTCTCACTCACGCTGGGCAACAAGCCCCACCGCACAGCAGTGTGCCGGCCACACAGGTCCACCATACCCTGCTATCCATTCCCACATCTTGAAACAGCACACGCATCAATCGCTGTTGTACAAGTCTAGATATACACACACACACACACACACACACAAGAATGCTCGAGCCAAGGGCTGATATCAGCAGCAAGTAAAAGCAGACTGCAAACAATAAACAGCCTGAACTCACAGCCTCCATAAATTCATACACAGCTTCCATGGCTTGCCCAGCACGTGACCCCTTTGTCTGTCGTTTGCACGTGTCAAATATTGAGTGTTCACATTTATATCGCTTTGGTTGTACAGCAGGACATTGTAGGAGGAGGAAGGATCGCAGTATCCAGAAGTGTGTCCAAACGTGTGTCGTGCGCCTTTCAGTTTAATCCGTTGTATTTAGATATGTATCGTTTATCTAATAGAGTAATTTGATCTTGATTGTGTTGCATGTTATGTTTCGACGCTGTCGCCACAAGTGTACGGCATTTGGAGTCGGATTAATATTAGTAAACGAGCGACAATAGAGCAAGTGAACTTTGTGACTTGGCTCTAGAAGCGTTCTTACCTCTTGAGCGCAAACGACTACTTACAACTGGTGTCCTCATTCCCTACTTCTGACGAACTTGTAACGGAAGCAGTGTACCTTTCCGTACCTTTTGTACACCATATCACCAGACCGTGTCAAGGGCTTAGATTGGGACATCTAGCCTTCAGGTAGCAGGACCCGCGCCTGGGACCCACGGACGGGCTATCAGCAGGTGTAATGCATCATAGAGTGTGGTTGAGTCCCATTGAAGGTCACAGCCGCAGGCCAAGAGCGACCCGCACCTATTTCCTTCTGCTAGCTCGTGCCACAACACCAGCTGGATGCGTTGACACACACATGTGTTGATTTTGCACAGTCGTCATAGCACGTTACATGATCCCATACTGCTGGTGCTTCTTCCATACAAATGCGGTAAAACCGGCAAGAGGGGAGTTGCAAAAATCGAACTCACGGCCTCTCGCACCCAAAGCGAGAATCATACCACTAGACCAAACTCCCTCACATGTCTCACTCACGCTGGGCAACAAGCCCCACCGCACAGCAGTGTGCCGGCCACACAGGTCCACCATACCCTGCTATCCATTCCCACATCTTGAAACAGCACACGCATCAATCGCTGTTGTACAAGTCTAGATATACACACACACACACACACACACAAGAATGCTCGAGCCAAGGGCTGATATCAGCAGCAAGTAAAAGCAGACTGCAAACAATAAACAGCCTGAACTCACAGCCTCCATAAATTCATACACAGCTTCCATGGCTTGCCCAGCACGTGACCCCTTTGTCTGTCGTTTGCACGTGTCAAATATTGAGTGTTCACATTTATATCGCTTTGGTTGTACAGCAGGACATTGTAGGAGGAGGAAGGATCGCAGTATCCAGAAGTGTGTCCAAAAGTGTGTCGTGCGCCTTTCAGTTTAATCCGTTGTATTTAGATATGTATCGTTTATCTAATAGAGTAATTTGATCTTGATTGTGTTGCATGTTATGTTTCGACGCTGTCGCCACAAGTGTACGGCATTTGGAGTCGGATTAATATTAGTAAACGAGCGACAATAGAGCAAGTGAACTTTGTGACTTGGCTCTAGAAGCGTTCTTACCTCTTGAGCGCAAACGACTACTTACAACTGGTGTCCTCATTCCCTACTTCTGACGAACTTGTAACGGAAGCAGTGTACCTTTCCGTACCTTTTGTACACCATATCACCAGACCGTGTCAAGGGCTTAGATTGGGACATCTAGCCTTCAGGTAGCAGGACCCGCGCCTGGGACCCACGGACGGGCTATCAGCAGGTGTAATGCATCATAGAGTGTGGTTGAGTCCCATTGAAGGTCACAGCCGCAGGCCAAGAGCGACCCGCACCTATTTCCTTCTGCTAGCTCGTGCCACGACACCAGCTGGATGCGTTGACACACACATGTGTTGATTTTGCACAGTCGTCATAGCACGTTACATGATCCCATACTGCTGGTGCTTCTTCCATACAAATGCGGTAAAACCGGCAAGAGGGGAGTTGCAAAAATCGAACTCACGGCCTCTCGCACCCAAAGCGAGAATCATACCACTAGACCAAACTCCCTCACATGTCTCACTCACGCTGGGCAACAAGCCCCACCGCACAGCAGTGTGCCGGCCACACAGGTCCACCATACCCTGCTATCCATTCCCACATCTTGAAACAGCACACGCATCAATCGCTGTTGTACAAGTCTAGATATACACACACACACACACACACACAAGAATGCTCGAGCCAAGGGCTGATATCAGCAGCAAGTAAAAGCAGACTGCAAACAATAAACAGCCTGAACTCACAGCCTCCATAAATTCATACACAGCTTCCATGGCTTGCCCAGCACGTGACCCCTTTGTCTGTCGTTTGCACGTGTCAAATATTGAGTGTTCACATTTATATCGCTTTGGTTGTACAGCAGGACATTGTAGGAGGAGGAAGGATCGCAGTATCCAGAAGTGTGTCCAAAAGTGTGTCGTGCGCCTTTCAGTTTAATCCGTTGTATTTAGATATGTATCGTTTATCTAATAGAGTAATTTGATCTTGATTGTGTTGCATGTTATGTTTCGACGCTGTCGCCACAAGTGTACGGCATTTGGAGTCGGATTAATATTAGTAAACGAGCGACAATAGAGCAAGTGAACTTTGTGACTTGGCTCTAGAAGCGTTCTTACCTCTTGAGCGCAAACGACTACTTACAACTGGTGTCCTCATTCCCTACTTCTGACGAACTTGTAACGGAAGCAGTGTACCTTTCCGTACCTTTTGTACACCATATCACCAGACCGTGTCAAGGGCTTAGATTGGGACATCTAGCCTTCAGGTAGCAGGACCCGCGCCTGGGACCCACGGACGGGCTATCAGCAGGTGTAATGCATCATAGAGTGTGGTTGAGTCCCATTGAAGGTCACAGCCGCAGGCCAAGAGCGACCCGCACCTATTTCCTTCTGCTAGCTCGTGCCACAACACCAGCTGGATGCGTTGACACACACATGTGTTGATTTTGCACAGTCGTCATAGCACGTTACATGATCCCATACTGCTGGTGCTTCTTCCATACAAATGCGGTAAAACCGGCAAGAGGGGAGTTGCAAAAATCGAACTCACGGCCTCTCGCACCCAAAGCGAGAATCATACCACTAGACCAAACTCCCTCACATGTCTCACTCACGCTGGGCAACAAGCCCCACCGCACAGCAGTGTGCCGGCCACACAGGTCCACCATACCCTGCTATCCATTCCCACATCTTGAAACAGCACACGCATCAATCGCTGTTGTACAAGTCTAGATATACACACACACACACACACACACAAGAATGCTCGAGCCAAGGGCTGATATCAGCAGCAAGTAAAAGCAGACTGCAAACAATAAACAGCCTGAACTCACAGCCTCCATAAATTCATACACAGCTTCCATGGCTTGCCCAGCACGTGACCCCTTTGTCTGTCGTTTGCACGTGTCAAATATTGAGTGTTCACATTTATATCGCTTTGGTTGTACAGCAGGACATTGTAGGAGGAGGAAGGATCGCAGTATCCAGAAGTGTGTCCAAACGTGTGTCGTGCGCCTTTCAGTTTAATCCGTTGTATTTAGATATGTATCGTTTATCTAATAGAGTAATTTGATCTTGATTGTGTTGCATGTTATGTTTCGACGCTGTCGCCACAAGTGTACGGCATTTGGAGTCGGATTAATATTAGTAAACGAGCGACAATAGAGCAAGTGAACTTTGTGACTTGGCTCTAGAAGCGTTCTTACCTCTTGAGCGCAAACGACTACTTACAACTGGTGTCCTCATTCCCTACTTCTGACGAACTTGTAACGGAAGCAGTGTACCTTTCCGTACCTTTTGTACACCATATCACCAGACCGTGTCAAGGGCTTAGATTGGGACATCTAGCCTTCAGGTAGCAGGACCCGCGCCTGGGACCCACGGACGGGCTATCAGCAGGTGTAATGCATCATAGAGTGTGGTTGAGTCCCATTGAAGGTCACAGCCGCAGGCCAAGAGCGACCCGCACCTATTTCCTTCTGCTAGGTCGTGCCACGACACCAGCTGGATGCGTTGACACACACATGTGTTGATTTTGCACAGTCGTCATAGCACGTTACATGATCCCATACTGCTGGTGCTTCTTCCATACAAATGCGGTAAAACCGGCAAGAGGGGAGTTGCAAAAATCGAACTCACGGCCTCTCGCACCCAAAGCGAGAATCATACCACTAGACCAAACTCCCTCACATGTCTCACTCACGCTGGGCAACAAGCCCCACCGCACAGCAGTGTGCCGGCCACACAGGTCCACCATACCCTGCTATCCATTCCCACATCTTGAAACAGCACACGCATCAATCGCTGTTGTACAAGTCTAGATATACACACACACACACACACACAAGAATGCTCGAGCCAAGGGCTGATATCAGCAGCAAGTAAAAGCAGACTGCAAACAATAAACAGCCTGAACTCACAGCCTCCATAAATTCATACACAGCTTCCATGGCTTGCCCAGCACGTGACCCCTTTGTCTGTCGTTTGCACGTGTCAAATATTGAGTGTTCACATTTATATCGCTTTGGTTGTACAGCAGGACATTGTAGGAGGAGGAAGCATCGCAGTATCCAGAAGTGTGTCCAAAAGTGTGTCGTGCGCCTTTCAGTTTAATCCGTTGTATTTAGATATGTATCGTTTATCTAATAGAGTAATTTGATCTTGATTGTGTTGCATGTTATGTTTCGACGCTGTCGCCACAAGTGTACGGCAGGACCCGCGCCTGGGACCCACGGACGGGCTATCAGCAGGTGTAATGCATCATAGAGTGTGGTTGAGTCCCATTGAAGGTCACAGCCGCAGGCCAAGAGCGACCCGCACCTATTTCCTTCTGCTAGGTCGTGCCACGACACCAGCTGGATGCGTTGACACACACATGTGTTGATTTTGCACAGTCGTCATAGCACGGTACATGATCCCATACTGCTGGTGCTTCTTCCATACAAATGCGGTAAAACCGGCAAGAGGGGAGTTGCAAAAATCGAACTCACGGCCTCTCGCACCCAAAGCGAGAATCATACCACTAGACCAAACTCCCTCACATGTCTCACTCACGCTGGGCAACAAGCCCCACCGCACAGCAGTGTGCCGGCCACACAGGTCCACCATACCCTGCTATCCATTCCCACATCTTGAAACAGCACACGCATCAATCGCTGTTGTACAAGTCTAGATATACACACACACACACACACACAAGAATGCTCGAGCCAAGGGCTGATATCAGCAGCAAGTAAAAGCAGACTGCAAACAATAAACAGCCTGAACTCACAGCCTCCATAAATTCATACACAGCTTCCATGGCTTGCCCAGCACGTGACCCCTTTGTCTGTCGTTTGCACGTGTCAAATATTGAGTGTTCACATTTATATCGCTTTGGTTGTACAGCAGGACATTGTAGGAGGAGGAAGCATCGCAGTATCCAGAAGTGTGTCCAAAAGTGTGTCGTGCGCCTTTCAGTTTAATCCGTTGTATTTAGATATGTATCGTTTATCTAATAGAGTAATTTGATCTTGATTGTGTTGCATGTTATGTTTCGACGCTGTCGCCACAAGTGTACGGCATTTGGAGTCGGATTAATATTAGTAAACGAGCGACAATAGAGCAAGTGAACTTTGTGACTTGGCTCTAGAAGCGTTCTTACCTCTTGAGCGCAAACGACTACTTACAACTGGTGTCCTCATTCCCTACTTCTGACGAACTTGTAACGGAAGCAGTGTACCTTTCCGTACCTTTTGTACACCATATCACCAGACCGTGTCAAGGGCTTAGATTGGGACATCTAGCCTTCAGGTAGCAGGACCCGCGCCTGGGACCCACGGACGGGCTATCAGCAGGTGTAATGCATCATAGAGTGTGGTTGAGTCCCATTGAAGGTCACAGCCGCAGGCCAAGAGCGACCCGCACCTATTTCCTTCTGCTAGCTCGTGCCACGACACCAGCTGGATGCGTTGACACACACATGTGTTGATTTTGCACAGTCGTCATAGCACGGTACATGATCCCATACTGCTGGTGCTTCTTCCATACAAATGCGGTAAAACCGGCAAGAGGGGAGTTGCAAAAATCGAACTCGCGGCCTCTCGCACCCAAAGCGAGAATCATACCACTAGACCAAACTCCCTCACATGTCTCACTCACGCTGGGCAACAAGGCCCACCGCACAGCAGTGTGCCGGCCTCACAGGTCCACCATACGCTACTATCCATTCCCACATCTTGAAACAGCACACGCATCAATCGCTGTTGTACAAGTCTAGATATACACACACACACACACACACACACAAGAATGCTCGAGCCAAGGGCTGATATCAGCAGCAAGTAAAAGCAGACTGCAAACAATAAACAGCCTGAACTGACAGCCTCCATAAATTCATACACAGCTTCCATGGCTTGCCCAGCACGTGACCCCTTTGTCTGTCGTTTGCACGTGTCAAATATTGAGTGTTCACATTTATATCGCTTTGGTTGTACAGCAGGACATTGTAGGAGGAGGAAGGATCGCAGTATCCAGAAGTGTGTCCAAACGTGTGTCGTGCGCCTTTCAGTTTAATCCGTTGTATTTAGATATGTATCGTTTATCTAATAGAGTAATTTGATCTTGATTGTGTTGCATGTTATGTTTCGACGCTGTCGCCACAAGTGTACGGCATTTGGAGTCGGATTAATATTAGTAAACGAGCGACGATAGAGCAAGTGAACTTTGTGACTTGGCTCTAGAAGCGTTCTTACCTCTTGAGCGCAAACGACTACTTACAACTGGTGTCCTCATTCCCTATTTCTGACGAACTTGTAACGGAAGCAGTGTACCTTTCCGTACCTTTTGTACACCATATCACCAGACCGTGTCAAGGGCTTAGATTGGGACATCTAGCCTTCAGGTAGCAGGACCCGCGCCTGGGACCCACGGACGGGCTATCAGCAGGTGTAATGCATCATAGAGTGTGGTTGAGTCCCATTGAAGGTCACAGCCGCAGGCCAAGAGCGACCCGCACCTATTTCCTTCTGCTAGGTCGTGCCACGACACCAGCTGGATGCGTTGACACACACATGTGTTGATTTTGCACAGTCGTCATAGCACGTTACATGATCCCATACTGCTGGTGCTTCTTCCATACAAATGCGGTAAAACCGGCAAGAGGGGAGTTGCAAAAATCGAACTCACGGCCTCTCGCACCCAAAGCGAGAATCATACCACTAGACCAAACTCCCTCACATGTCTCACTCACGCTGGGCAACAAGCCCCACCGCACAGCAGTGTGCCGGCCACACAGGTCCACCATACCCTGCTATCCATTCCCACATCTTGAAACAGCACACGCATCAATCGCTGTTGTACAAGTCTAGATATACACACACACACACACACACACAAGAATGCTCGAGCCAAGGGCTGATATCAGCAGCAAGTAAAAGCAGACTGCAAACAATAAACAGCCTGAACTCACAGCCTCCATAAATTCATACACAGCTTCCATGGCTTGCCCAGCACGTGACCCCTTTGTCTGTCGTTTGCACGTGTCAAATATTGAGTGTTCACATTTATATCGCTTTGGTTGTACAGCAGGACATTGTAGGAGGAGGAAGGATCGCAGTATCCAGAAGTGTGTCCAAAAGTGTGTCGTGCGCCTTTCAGTTTAATCCGTTGTATTTAGATATGTATCGTTTATCTAATAGAGTAATTTGATCTTGATTGTGTTGCATGTTATGTTTCGACGCTGTCGCCACAAGTGTACGGCAGGACCCGCGCCTGGGACCCACGGACGGGCTATCAGCAGGTGTAATGCATCATAGAGTGTGGTTGAGTCCCATTGAAGGTCACAGCCGCAGGCCAAGAGCGACCCGCACCTATTTCCTTCTGCTAGCTCGTGCCACGACACCAGCTGGATGCGTTGACACACACATGTGTTGATTTTGCACAGTCGTCATAGCACGGTACATGATCCCATACTGCTGGTGCTTCTTCCATACAAATGCGGTAAAACCGGCAAGAGGGGAGTTGCAAAAATCGAACTCACGGCCTCTCGCACCCAAAGCGAGAATCATACCACTAGACCAAACTCCCTCACATGTCTCACTCACGCTGGGCAACAAGCCCCACCGCACAGCAGTGTGCCGGCCACACAGGTCCACCATACCCTGCTATCCATTCCCACATCTTGAAACAGCACACGCATCAATCGCTGTTGTACAAGTCTAGATATACACACACACACACACACACACAAGAATGCTCGAGCCAAGGGCTGATATCAGCAGCAAGTAAAAGCAGACTGCAAACAATAAACAGCCTGAACTCACAGCCTCCATAAATTCATACACAGCTTCCATGGCTTGCCCAGCACGTGACCCCTTTGTCTGTCGTTTGCACGTGTCAAATATTGAGTGTTCACATTTATATCGCTTTGGTTGTACAGCAGGACATTGTAGGAGGAGGAAGCATCGCAGTATCCAGAAGTGTGTCCAAAAGTGTGTCGTGCGCCTTTCAGTTAAATCCGTTGTATTTAGATATGTATCGTTTATCTAATAGAGTAATTTGATCTTGATTGTGTTGCATGTTATGTTTCGACGCTGTCGCCACAAGTGTACGGCATTTGGAGTCGGATTAATATTAGCAAACGAGCGACAATAGAGCAAGTGAACTTTGTGACTTGGCTCTAGAAGCGTTCTTACCTCTTGAGCGCAAACGACTACTTACAACTGGTGTCCTCATTCCCTACTTCTGACGAACTTGTAACGGAAGCAGTGTACCTTTCCGTACCTTTTGTACACCATATCACCAGACCGTGTCAAGGGCTTAGATTGGGACATCTAGCCTTCAGGTAGCAGGACCCGCGCCTGGGACCCACGGACGGGCTATCAGCAGGTGTAATGCATCATAGAGTGTGGTTGAGTCCCATTGAAGGTCACAGCCGCAGGCCAAGAGCGACCCGCACCTATTTCCTTCTGCTAGCTCGTGCCACGACACCAGCTGGATGCGTTGACACACACATGTGTTGATTTTGCACAGTCGTCATAGCACGGTACATGATCCCATACTGCTGGTGCTTCTTCCATACAAATGCGGTAAAACCGGCAAGAGGGGAGTTGCGAAAATCGAACTCACGGCCTCTCGCACCCAAAGCGAGAATCATACCACTAGACCAAACTCCCTCACATGTCTCACTCACGCTGGGCAACAAGGCCCACCGCACAGCAGTGTGCCGGCCTCACAGGTCCACCATACGCTACTATCCATTCCCACATCTTGAAACAGCACACGCATCAATCGCTGTTGTACAAGTCTAGATATACACACACACACACACACACACAAGAATGCTCGAGCCAAGGGCTGATATCAGCAGCAAGTAAAAGCAGACTGCAAACAATAAACAGCCTGAACTCACAGCCTCCATAAATTCATACACAGCTTCCATGGCTTGCCCAGCACGTGACCCCTTTGTCTGTCGTTTGCACGTGTCAAATATTGAGTGTTCACATTTATATCGCTTTGGTTGTACAGCAGGACATTGTAGGAGGAGGAAGGATCCCAGTATCCAGAAGTGTGTCCAAACGTGTGTCGTGCGCCTTTCAGTTTAATCCGTTGTATTTAGATATGTATCGTTTATCTAATAGAGTAATTTGATCTTGATTGTGTTGCATGTTATGTTTCGACGCTGTCGCCACAAGTGTACGGCATTTGGAGTCGGATTAATATTAGTAAACGAGCGACGATAGAGCAAGTGAACTTTGTGACTTGGCTCTAGAAGCGTTCTTACCTCTTGAGCGCAAACGACTACTTACAACTGGTGTCCTCATTCCCTACTTCTGACGAACTTGTAACGGAAGCAGTGTACCTTTCCGTACCTTTTGTACACCATATCACCAGACCGTGTCAAGGGCTTAGATTGGGACATCTAGCCTTCAGGTAGCAGGACCCGCGCCTGGGACCCACGGACGGGCTATCAGCAGGTGTAATGCATCATAGAGTGTGGTTGAGTCCCATTGAAGGTCACAGCCGCAGGCCAAGAGCGACCCGCACCTATTTCCTTCTGCTAGCTCGTGCCACGACACCAGCTGGATGCGTTGACACACACATGTGTTGATTTTGCACAGTCGTCATAGCACGGTACATGATCCCATACTGCTGGTGCTTCTTCCATACAAATGCGGTAAAACCGGCAAGAGGGGAGTTGCGAAAATCGAACTCACGGCCTCTCGCACCCAAAGCGAGAATCATACCACTAGACCAAACTCCCTCACATGTCTCACTCACGCTGGGCAACAAGGCCCACCGCACAGCAGTGTGCCGGCCTCACAGGTCCACCATACGCTACTATCCATTCCCACATCTTGAAACAGCACACGCATCAATCGCTGTTGTACAAGTCTAGATATACACACACACACACACACACACACACAAGAATGCTCGAGCCAAGGGCTGATATCAGCAGCAAGTAAAAGCAGACTGCAAACAATAAACAGCCTGAACTCACAGCCTCCATAAATTCATACACAGCTTCCATGGCTTGCCCAGCACGTGACCCCTTTGTCTGTCGTTTGCACGTGTCAAATATTGAGTGTTCACATTTATATCGCTTTGGTTGTACAGCAGGACATTGTAGGAGGAGGAAGGATCGCAGTATCCAGAAGTGTGTCCAAACGTGTGTCGTGCGCCTTTCAGTTTAATCCGTTGTATTTAGATATGTATCGTTTATCTAATAGAGTAATTTGATCTTGATTGTGTTGCATGTTATGTTTCGACGCTGTCGCCACAAGTGTACGGCATTTGGAGTCGGATTAATATTAGTAAACGAGCGACGATAGAGCAAGTGAACTTTGTGACTTGGCTCTAGAAGCGTTCTTACCTCTTGAGCGCAAACGACTACTTACAACTGGTGTCCTCATTCCCTATTTCTGACGAACTTGTAACGGAAGCAGTGTACCTTTCCGTACCTTTTGTACACCATATCACCAGACCGTGTCAAGGGCTTAGATTGGGACATCTAGCCTTCAGGTAGCAGGACCCGCGCCTGGGACCCACGGACGGGCTATCAGCAGGTGTAATGCATCATAGAGTGTGGTTGAGTCCCATTGAAGGTCACAGCCGCAGGCCAAGAGCGACCCGCACCTATTTCCTTCTGCTAGCTCGTGCCACGACACCAGCTGGATGCGTTGACACACACATGTGTTGATTTTGCACAGTCGTCATAGCACGGTACATGATCCCATACTGCTGGTGCTTCTTCCATACAAATGCGGTAAAACCGGCAAGAGGGGAGTTGCGAAAATTGAACTCGCGGCCTCTCGCACCCAAAGCGAGAATCATACCACTAGACCAAACTCCCTCACATGTCTCACTCACGCTGGGCAAGAAGCCCCACCGCACAGCAGTGTGCCGGCCTCACAGGTCTACCATACGCTGCTATCCATTCCCACATCTTGAAACAGCACACGCATCAATCGCTGTTGTACAAGTCTAGATACATACACACACACACACACACACACACAAGAATGCTCGAGCCAAGGGCTGATATCAGCAGCAAGTAAAAGCAGACTGCAAACAATAAACAGCCTGAACTCACAGCCTCCATAAATTCATACACAGCTTCCATGGCTTGCCCAGCACGTGACCCCTTTGTCTGTCGTTTGCACGTGTCAAATATTGAGTGTTCACATTTATATCGCTTTGGTTGTACAGCAGGACATTGTAGGAGGAGGAAGGATCGCAGTATCCAGAAGTGTGTCCAAACGTGTGTCGTGCGCCTTTCAGTTTAATCCGTTGTATTTAGATATGTATCGTTTATCTAATAGAGTAATTTGATCTTGATTGTGTTGCATGTTATGTTTCGACGCTGTCGCCACAAGTGTACGGCATTTGGAGTCGGATTAATATTAGTAAACGAGCGACGATAGAGCAAGTGAACTTTGTGACTTGGCTCTAGAAGCGTTCTTACCTCTTGAGCGCAAACGACTACTTACAACTGGTGTCCTCATTCCCTATTTCTGACGAACTTGTAACGGAAGCAGTGTACCTTTCCGTACCTTTTGTACACCATATCACCAGACCGTGTCAAGGGCTTAGATTGGGACATCTAGCCTTCAGGTAGCAGGACCCGCGCCTGGGACCCACGGACGGGCTATCAGCAGGTGTAATGCATCATAGAGTGTGGTTGAGTCCCATTGAAGGTCACAGCCGCAGGCCAAGAGCGACCCGCACCTATTTCCTTCTGCTAGGTCGTGCCACGACACCAGCTGGATGCGTTGACACACACATGTGTTGATTTTGCACAGTCGTCATAGCACGGTACATGATCCCATACTGCTGGTGCTTCTTCCATACAAATGCGGTAAAACCGGCAAGAGGGGAGTTGCGAAAATCGAACTCACGGCCTCTCGCACCCAAAGCGAGAATCATACCACTAGACCAAACTCCCTCACATGTCTCACTCACGCTGGGCAACAAGCCCCACCGCACAGCAGTGTGCCGGCCACACAGGTCCACCATACGCTGCTATCCATTCCCACATCTTGAAACAGCACACGCATCAATCGCTGTTGTACAAGTCTAGATACATACACACACACACACACACACACAAGAATGCTGGAGCCAAGGGCTGATATCAGCAGCAAGTAAAAGCAGATTGCAAACAATAAACAGCCTGAACTGACAGCCTCCATAAATTCATACACAGCTTCCATGGCTTGCCCAGCACGTGACCCCTTTGTCTGTCGTTTGCACGTGTCAAATATTGAGTGTTCACATTTATATCGCTTTGGTTGTACAGCAGGACATTGTAGGAGGAGGAAGGATCGCAGTATCCAGAAGTGTGTCCAAACGTGTGTCGTGCGCCTTTCAGTTTAATCCGTTGTATTTAGATATGTATCGTTTATCTAATAGAGTAATTTGATCTTGATTGTGTTGCATGTTATGTTTCGACGCTGTCGCCACAAGTGTACGGCATTTGGAGTCGGATTAATATTAGTAAACGAGCGACGATAGAGCAAGTGATCTTTGTGACTTGGCTCTAGAAGCGTTCTTACCTCTTGAGCGCAAACGACTACTTACAACTGGTGTCCTCATTCCCTACTTCTGACGAACTTGTAACGGAAGCAGTGTACCTTTCCGTACCTTTTGTACACCATATCACCAGACCGTGTCAAGGGCTTAGATTGGGACATCTAGCCTTCAGGTAGCAGGACCCGCGCCTGGGACCCACGGACGGGCTATCAGCAGGTGTAATGCATCATAGAGTGTGGTTGAGTCCCATTGAAGGTCACAGCCGCAGGCCAAGAGCGACCCGCACCTATTTCCTTCTGCTAGGTCGTGCCACGACACCAGCTGGATGCATTGACACACACATGTGTTGATTTTGCACAGTCGTCATAGCACGGTACATGATCCCATACTGCTGGTGCTTCTTCCATACAAATGCGGTAAAACCGGCAAGAGGGGAGTTGCGAAAATCGAACTCGCGGCCTCTCGCACCCAAAGCGAGAATCATACCACTAGACCAAACTCCCTCACATGTCTCACTCACGCTGGGCAACAAGGCCCACCGCACAGCAGTGTGCCGGCCTCACAGGTCCACCATACGCTGCTATCCATTCCCACATCTTGAAACAGCACACGCATCAATCGCTGTTGTACAAGTCTAGATACATACACACACACACACACACACACACACACACAAGAATGCTCGAGCCAAGGGCTGATATCAGCAGCAAGTAAAAGCAGACTGCAAACAATAAACAGCCTGAACTCACAGCCTCCATAAATTCATACACAGCTTCCATGGCTTGCCCAGCACGTGACCCCTTTGTCTGTCGTTTGCACGTGTCAAATATTGAGTGTTCACATTTATATCGCTTTGGTTGTACAGCAGGACATTGTAGGAGGAGGAAGGATCGCAGTATCCAGAAGTGTGTCCAAAAGTGTGTCGTGCGCCTTTCAGTTTAATCCGTTGTATTTAGATATGTATCGTTTATCTAATAGAGTAATTTGATCTTGATTGTGTTGCATGTTATGTTTCGACGCTGTCGCCACAAGTGTACGGCATTTGGAGTCGGATTAATATTAGTAAACGAGCGACGATAGAGCAAGTGAACTTTGTGACTTGGCTCTAGAAGCGTTCTTACCTCTTGAGCGCAAACGACTACTTACAACTGGTGTCCTCATTCCCTATTTCTGACGAACTTGTAACGGAAGCAGTGTACCTTTCCGTACCTTTTGTACACCATATCACCAGACCGTGTCAAGGGCTTAGATTGGGACATCTAGCCTTCAGGTAGCAGGACCCGCGCCTGGGACCCACGGACGGGCTATCAGCAGGTGTAATGCATCATAGAGTGTGGTTGAGTCCCATTGAAGGTCACAGCCGCAGGCCAAGAGCGACCCGCACCTATTTCCTTCTGCTAGGTCGTGCCACGACACCAGCTGGATGCATTGACACACACATGTGTTGATTTTGCACAGTCGTCATAGCACGGTACATGATCCCATACTGCTGGTGCTTCTTCCATACAAATGCGGTAAAACCGGCAAGAGGGGAGTTGCGAAAATCGAACTCGCGGCCTCTCGCACCCAAAGCGAGAATCATACCACTAGACCAAACTCCCTCACATGTCTCACTCACGCTGGGCAACAAGGCCCACCGCACAGCAGTGTGCCGGCCTCACAGGTCCACCATACGCTGCTATCCATTCCCACATCTTGAAACAGCACACGCATCAATCGCTGTTGTACAAGTCTAGATATACACACACACACACACACACACAAGAATGCTCGAGCCAAGGGCTGATATCAGCAGCAAGTAAAAGCAGACTGCAAACAATAAACAGCCTGAACTCACAGCCTCCATAAATTCATACACAGCTTCCATGGCTTGCCCAGCACGTGACCCCTTTGTCTGTCGTTTGCACGTGTCAAATATTGAGTGTTCACATTTATATCGCTTTGGTTGTACAGCAGGACATTGTAGGAGGAGGAAGGATCGCAGTATCCAGAAGTGTGTCCAAAAGTGTGTCGTGCGCCTTTCAGTTTAATCCGTTGTATTTAGATATGTATCGTTTATCTAATAGAGTAATTTGATCTTGATTGTGTTGCATGTTATGTTTCGACGCTGTCGCCACAAGTGTACGGCATTTGGAGTCGGATTAATATTAGTAAACGAGCGACGATAGAGCAAGTGAACTTTGTGACTTGGCTCTAGAAGCGTTCTTACCTCTTGAGCGCAAACGACTACTTACAACTGGTGTCCTCATTCCCTATTTCTGACGAACTTGTAACGGAAGCAGTGTACCTTTCCGTACCTTTTGTACACCATATCACCAGACCGTGTCAAGGGCTTAGATTGGGACATCTAGCCTTCAGGTAGCAGGACCCGCGCCTGGGACCCACGGACGGGCTATCAGCAGGTGTAATGCATCATAGAGTGTGGTTGAGTCCCATTGAAGGTCACAGCCGCAGGCCAAGAGCGACCCGCACCTATTTCCTTCTGCTAGCTCGTGCCACGACACCAGCTGGATGCGTTGACACACACATGTGTTGATTTTGCACAGTCGTCATAGCACGGTACATGATCCCATACTGCTGGTGCTTCTTCCATACAAATGCGGTAAAACCGGCAAGAGGGGAGTTGCGAGAATCGAACTCGCGGCCTCTCGCACCCAAAGCGAGAATCATACCACTAGACCAAACTCCCTCACATGTCTCACTCACGCTGGGCAACAAGGCCCACCGCACAGCAGTGTGCCGGCCTCACAGGTCCACCATACGCTGCTATCCATTCCCACATCTTGAAACAGCACACACATCAATCGCTGTTGTACAAGTCTAGATACATACACACACACACACACACAAGAATGCTCGAGCCAAGGGCTGATATTAGCAGCAAGTAAAAGCAGACTGCAAACAATAAACAGCCTGAACTCACAGCCTCCATAAATTCATACACAGCTTCCATGGCTTGCCCAGCACGTGACCCCTTTGTCTGTCGTTTGCACGTGTCAAATATTGAGTGTTCACATTTATATCGCTTTGGTTGTACAGCAGGACATTGTAGGAGGAGGAAGGATCGCAGTATCCAGAAGTGTGTCCAAACGTGTGTCGTGCGCCTTTCAGTTTAATCCGTTGTATTTAGATATGTATCGTTTATCTAATAGAGTAATTTGATCTTGATTGTGTTGCATGTTATGTTTCGACGCTGTCGCCACAAGTGTACGGCATTTGGAGTCGGATTAATATTAGTAAACGAGCGACGATAGAGCAAGTGAACTTTGTGACTTGGCTCTAGAAGCGTTCTTACCTCTTGAACGCAAACGACTACTTACAACTGGTGTCCTCATTCCCTACTTCTGACGAACTTGTAACGGAAGCAGTGTACCTTTCCGTACCTTTTGTACACCATATCACCGGACCGTGTCAAGGGCTTAGATTGGGACATCTAGCCTTCAGGTAGCAGGACCCGCGCCTGGGACCCACGGACGGGCTATCAGCAGGTGTAATGCATCATAGAGTGCGGTTGAGTCCCATTGAAGGTCACAGCCGCAGGCCAAGAGCGACCCGCACCTATTTCCTTCTGCTAGCTCGTGCCACAACACCAGCTGGATGCGTTGACACACACATGTGTTGATTTTGCACAGTCGTCATAGCACGTTACATGATCCCATACTGCTGGTGCTTCTTCCATACAAATGCGGTAAAACCGGCAAGAGGGGAGTTGCGAGAATCGAACTCGCGGCCTCTCGCACCCAAAGCGAGAATCATACCACTAGACCAAACTCCCTCACATGTCTCACTCACGCTGGGCAACAAGCCCCACCGCACAGCAGTGTGCCGGCCACACAGGTCCACCATACCCTGCTATCCATTCCCACATCTTGAAACAGCACACGCATCAATCGCTGTTGAACAAGTCTACATATACACACACACACACACACACAAGAATGCTCGAGCCAAGGGCTGATATTAGCAGCAAGTAAAAGCAGACTGCAGACAATAAACAGCCTGAACTCACAGCCTCCATAAATTCATACACAGCTTCCATGGCTTGCCCAGCACGTGACCCCTTTGTCTGTCGTTTGCACGTGTCAAATATTGAGTGTTCACATTTATATCGCTTTGGTTGTACAGCAGGACATTGTAGGAGGAGGAAGGATCGCAGTATCCAGAAGTGTGTCCAAACGTGTGTCGTGCGCCTTTCAGTTTAATCCGTTGTATTTAGATATGTATCGTTTATCTAATAGAGTAATTTGATCTTGATTGTGTTGCATGTTATGTTTCGACGCTGTCGCCACAAGTGTACGGCATTTGGAGTCGGATTAATATTAGTAAACGAGCGACGATAGAGCAAGTGAACTTTGTGACTTGGCTCTAGAAGCGTTCTTACCTCTTGAGCGCAAACGACTACTTACAACTGGTGTCCTCATTCCCTATTTCTGACGAACTTGTAACGGAAGCAGTGTACCTTTCCGTACCTTTTGTACACCATATCACCAGACCGTGTCAAGGGCTTAGATTGGGACATCTAGCCTTCAGGTAGCAGGACCCGCGCCTGGGACCCACGGACGGGCTATCAGCAGGTGTAATGCATCATAGAGTGTGGTTGAGTCCCATTGAAGGTCACAGCCGCAGGCCAAGAGCGACCCGCACCTATTTCCTTCTGCTAGGTCGTGCCACGACACCAGCTGGATGCATTGACACACACATGTGTTGATTTTGCACAGTCGTCATAGCACGGTACATGATCCCATACTGCTGGTGCTTCTTCCATACAAATGCGGTAAAACCGGCAAGAGGGGAGTTGCGAAAATCGAACTCGCGGCCTCTCGCACCCAAAGCGAGAATCATACCACTAGACCAAACTCCCTCACATGTCTCACTCACGCTGGGCAACAAGGCCCACCGCACAGCAGTGTGCCGGCCTCACAGGTCCACCATACGCTGCTATCCATTCCCACATCTTGAAACAGCACACGCATCAATCGCTGTTGTACAAGTCTAGATACATACACACACACACACACACACACACAAGAATGCTCGAGCCAAGGGCTGATATCAGCAGCAAGTAAAAGCAGACTGCAAACAATAAACAGCCTGAACTCACAGCCTCCATAAATTCATACACAGCTTCCATGGCTTGCCCAGCACGTGACCCCTTTGTCTGTCGTTTGCACGTGTCAAATATTGAGTGTTCACATTTATATCGCTTTGGTTGTACAGCAGGACATTGTAGGAGGAGGAAGGATCGCAGTATCCAGAAGTGTGTCCAAACGTGTGTCGTGCGCCTTTCAGTTTAATCCGTTGTATTTAGATATGTATCGTTTATCTAATAGAGTAATTTGATCTTGATTGTGTTGCATGTTATGTTTCGACGCTGTCGCCACAAGTGTACGGCATTTGGAGTCGGATTAATATTAGTAAACGAGCGACGATAGAGCAAGTGAACTTTGTGACTTGGCTCTAGAAGCGTTCTTACCTCTTGAGCGCAAACGACTACTTACAACTGGTGTCCTCATTCCCTATTTCTGACGAACTTGTAACGGAAGCAGTGTACCTTTCCGTACCTTTTGTACACCATATCACCAGACCGTGTCAAGGGCTTAGATTGGGACATCTAGCCTTCAGGTAGCAGGACCCGCGCCTGGGACCCACGGACGGGCTATCAGCAGGTGTAATGCATCATAGAGTGTGGTTGAGTCCCATTGAAGGTCACAGCCGCAGGCCAAGAGCGACCCGCACCTATTTCCTTCTGCTAGGTCGTGCCACGACACCAGCTGGATGCATTGACACACACATGTGTTGATTTTGCACAGTCGTCATAGCACGGTACATGATCCCATACTGCTGGTGCTTCTTCCATACAAATGCGGTAAAACCGGCAAGAGGGGAGTTGCGAAAATCGAACTCGCGGCCTCTCGCACCCAAAGCGAGAATCATACCACTAGACCAAACTCCCTCACATGTCTCACTCACGCTGGGCAACAAGGCCCACCGCACAGCAGTGTGCCGGCCTCACAGGTCCACCATACGCTGCTATCCATTCCCACATCTTGAAACAGCACACGCATCAATCGCTGTTGTACAAGTCTAGATACATACACACACACACACACACACACACACACACAAGAATGCTCGAGCCAAGGGCTGATATCAGCAGCAAGTAAAAGCAGACTGCAAACAATAAACAGCCTGAACTCACAGCCTCCATAAATTCATACACAGCTTCCATGGCTTGCCCAGCACGTGACCCCTTTGTCTGTCGTTTGCACGTGTCAAATATTGAGTGTTCACATTTATATCGCTTTGGTTGTACAGCAGGACATTGTAGGAGGAGGAAGGATCGCAGTATCCAGAAGTGTGTCCAAAAGTGTGTCGTGCGCCTTTCAGTTTAATCCGTTGTATTTAGATATGTATCGTTTATCTAATAGAGTAATTTGATCTTGATTGTGTTGCATGTTATGTTTCGACGCTGTCGCCACAAGTGTACGGCATTTGGAGTCGGATTAATATTAGTAAACGAGCGACGATAGAGCAAGTGAACTTTGTGACTTGGCTCTAGAAGCGTTCTTACCTCTTGAGCGCAAACGACTACTTACAACTGGTGTCCTCATTCCCTATTTCTGACGAACTTGTAACGGAAGCAGTGTACCTTTCCGTACCTTTTGTACACCATATCACCAGACCGTGTCAAGGGCTTAGATTGGGACATCTAGCCTTCAGGTAGCAGGACCCGCGCCTGGGACCCACGGACGGGCTATCAGCAGGTGTAATGCATCATAGAGTGTGGTTGAGTCCCATTGAAGGTCACAGCCGCAGGCCAAGAGCGACCCGCACCTATTTCCTTCTGCTAGGTCGTGCCACGACACCAGCTGGATGCATTGACACACACATGTGTTGATTTTGCACAGTCGTCATAGCACGGTACATGATCCCATACTGCTGGTGCTTCTTCCATACAAATGCGGTAAAACCGGCAAGAGGGGAGTTGCGAAAATCGAACTCGCGGCCTCTCGCACCCAAAGCGAGAATCATACCACTAGACCAAACTCCCTCACATGTCTCACTCACGCTGGGCAACAAGGCCCACCGCACAGCAGTGTGCCGGCCTCACAGGTCCACCATACGCTGCTATCCATTCCCACATCTTGAAACAGCACACACATCAATCGCTGTTGTACAAGTCTAGATACATACACACACACACACACACAAGAATGCTCGAGCCAAGGGCTGATATTAGCAGCAAGTAAAAGCAGACTGCAAACAATAAACAGCCTGAACTCACAGCCTCCATAAATTCATACACAGCTTCCATGGCTTGCCCAGCACGTGACCCCTTTGTCTGTCGTTTGCACGTGTCAAATATTGAGTGTTCACATTTATATCGCTTTGGTTGTACAGCAGGACATTGTAGGAGGAGGAAGGATCGCAGTATCCAGAAGTGTGTCCAAACGTGTGTCGTGCGCCTTTCAGTTTAATCCGTTGTATTTAGATATGTATCGTTTATCTAATAGAGTAATTTGATCTTGATTGTGTTGCATGTTATGTTTCGACGCTGTCGCCACAAGTGTACGGCATTTGGAGTCGGATTAATATTAGTAAACGAGCGACGATAGAGCAAGTGAACTTTGTGACTTGGCTCTAGAAGCGTTCTTACCTCTTGAACGCAAACGACTACTTACAACTGGTGTCCTCATTCCCTACTTCTGACGAACTTGTAACGGAAGCAGTGTACCTTTCCGTACCTTTTGTACACCATATCACCGGACCGTGTCAAGGGCTTAGATTGGGACATCTAGCCTTCAGGTAGCAGGACCCGCGCCTGGGACCCACGGACGGGCTATCAGCAGGTGTAATGCATCATAGAGTGCGGTTGAGTCCCATTGAAGGTCACAGCCGCAGGCCAAGAGCGACCCGCACCTATTTCCTTCTGCTAGCTCGTGCCACAACACCAGCTGGATGCGTTGACACACACATGTGTTGATTTTGCACAGTCGTCATAGCACGTTACATGATCCCATACTGCTGGTGCTTCTTCCATACAAATGCGGTAAAACCGGCAAGAGGGGAGTTGCGAGAATCGAACTCGCGGCCTCTCGCACTCAAAGCGAGAATCATACCACTAGACCAAACTCCCTCACATGTCTCACTCACGCTGGGCAACAAGCCCCACCGCACAGCAGTGTGCCGGCCACACAGGTCCACCATACCCTGCTATCCATTCCCACATCTTGAAACAGCACACGCATCAATCGCTGTTGAACAAGTCTACATATACACACACACACACACACACAAGAATGCTCGAGCCAAGGGCTGATATTAGCAGCAAGTAAAAGCAGACTGCAGACAATAAACAGCCTGAACTCACAGCCTCCATAAATTCATACACAGCTTCCATGGCTTGCCCAGCACGTGACCCCTTTGTCTGTCGTTTGCACGTGTCAAATATTGAGTGTTCACATTTATATCGCTTTGGTTGTACAGCAGGACATTGTAGGAGGAGGAAGGATCGCAGTATCCAGAAGTGTGTCCAAACGTGTGTCGTGCGCCTTTCAGTTTAATCCGTTGTATTTAGATATGTATCGTTTATCTAATAGAGTAATTTGATCTTGATTGTGTTGCATGTTATGTTTCGACGCTGTCGCCACAAGTGTACGGCATTTGGAGTCGGATTAATATTAGTAAACGAGCGACGATAGAGCAAGTGAACTTTGTGACTTGGCTCTAGAAGCGTTCTTACCTCTTGAGCGCAAACGACTACTTACAACTGGTGTCCTCATTCCCTATTTCTGACGAACTTGTAACGGAAGCAGTGTACCTTTCCGTACCTTTTGTACACCATATCACCAGACCGTGTCAAGGGCCTAGATTGGGACATCTAGCCTTCAGGTAGCAGGACCCGCGCCTGGGACCCACGGACGGGCTATCAGCAGGTGTAATGCATCATAGAGTGTGGTTGAGTCCCATTGAAGGTCACAGCCGCAGGCCAAGAGCGACCCGCACCTATTTCCTTCTGCTAGCTCGTGCCACGACACCAGCTGGATGCGTTGACACACACATGTGTTGATTTTGCACAGTCGTCATAGCACGGTACATGATCCCATACTGCTGGTGCTTCTTCCATACAAATGCGGTAAAACCGGCAAGAGGGGAGTTGCGAAAATCGAACTCGCGGCCTCTCGCACCCAAAGCGAGAATCATACCACTAGACCAAACTCCCTCACATGTCTCACTCACGCTGGGCAACAAGGCCCACCGCACAGCAGTGTGCCGGCCTCACAGGTCCACCATACGCTGCTATCCATTCCCACATCTTGAAACAGCACACGCATCAATCGCTGTTGTACAAGTCTAGATACATACACACACACACACACACACACAAGAATGCTCGAGCCAAGGGCTGATATCAGCAGCAAGTAAAAGCAGACTGCAAACAATAAACAGCCTGAACTCACAGCCTCCATAAATTCATACACAGCTTCCATGGCTTGCCCAGCACGTGACCCCTTTGTCTGTCGTTTGCACGTGTCAAATATTGAGTGTTCACATTTATATCGCTTTGGTTGTACAGCAGGACATTGTAGGAGGAGGAAGGATCGCAGTATCCAGAAGTGTGTCCAAACGTGTGTCGTGCGCCTTTCAGTTTAATCCGTTGTATTTAGATATGTATCGTTTATCTAATAGAGTAATTTGATCTTGATTGTGTTGCATGTTATGTTTCGACGCTGTCGCCACAAGTGTACGGCATTTGGAGTCGGATTAATATTAGTAAACGAGCGACGATAGAGCAAGTGAACTTTGTGACTTGGCTCTAGAAGCGTTCTTACCTCTTGAGCGCAAACGACTACTTACAACTGGTGTCCTCATTCCCTATTTCTGACGAACTTGTAACGGAAGCAGTGTACCTTTCCGTACCTTTTGTACACCATATCACCAGACCGTGTCAAGGGCCTAGATTGGGACATCTAGCCTTCAGGTAGCAGGACCCGCGCCTGGGACCCACGGACGGGCTATCAGCAGGTGTAATGCATCATAGAGTGTGGTTGAGTCCCATTGAAGGTCACAGCCGCAGGCCAAGAGCGACCCGCACCTATTTCCTTCTGCTAGCTCGTGCCACGACACCAGCTGGATGCGTTGACACACACATGTGTTGATTTTGCACAGTCGTCATAGCACGGTACATGATCCCATACTGCTGGTGCTTCTTCCATACAAATGCGGTAAAACCGGCAAGAGGGGAGTTGCGAAAATCGAACTCGCGGCCTCTCGCACCCAAAGCGAGAATCATACCACTAGACCAAACTCCCTCACATGTCTCACTCACGCTGGGCAACAAGGCCCACCGCACAGCAGTGTGCCGGCCTCACAGGTCCACCATACGCTGCTATCCATTCCCACATCTTGAAACAGCACACGCATCAATCGCTGTTGTACAAGTCTAGATACATACACACACACACACACACACACAAGAATGCTCGAGCCAAGGGCTGATATCAGCAGCAAGTAAAAGCAGACTGCAAACAATAAACAGCCTGAACTCACAGCCTCCATAAATTCATACACAGCTTCCATGGCTTGCCCAGCACGTGACCCCTTTGTCTGTCGTTTGCACGTGTCAAATATTGAGTGTTCACATTTATATCGCTTTGGTTGTACAGCAGGACATTGTAGGAGGAGGAAGGATCGCAGTATCCAGAAGTGTGTCCAAACGTGTGTCGTGCGCCTTTCAGTTTAATCCGTTGTATTTAGATATGTATCGTTTATCTAATAGAGTAATTTGATCTTGATTGTGTTGCATGTTATGTTTCGACGCTGTCGCCACAAGTGTACGGCATTTGGAGTCGGATTAATATTAGTAAACGAGCGACGATAGAGCAAGTGAACTTTGTGACTTGGCTCTAGAAGCGTTCTTACCTCTTGAGCGCAAACGACTACTTACAACTGGTGTCCTCATTCCCTATTTCTGACGAACTTGTAACGGAAGCAGTGTACCTTTCCGTACCTTTTGTACACCATATCACCAGACCGTGTCAAGGGCCTAGATTGGGACATCTAGCCTTCAGGTAGCAGGACCCGCGCCTGGGACCCACGGACGGGCTATCAGCAGGTGTAATGCATCATAGAGTGTGGTTGAGTCCCATTGAAGGTCACAGCCGCAGGCCAAGAGCGACCCGCACCTATTTCCTTCTGCTAGCTCGTGCCACGACACCAGCTGGATGCGTTGACACACACATGTGTTGATTTTGCACAGTCGTCATAGCACGGTACATGATCCCATACTGCTGGTGCTTCTTCCATACAAATGCGGTAAAACCGGCAAGAGGGGAGTTGCGAAAATCGAACTCGCGGCCTCTCGCACCCAAAGCGAGAATCATACCACTAGACCAAACTCCCTCACATGTCTCACTCACGCTGGGCAACAAGGCCCACCGCACAGCAGTGTGCCGGCCTCACAGGTCCACCATACGCTGCTATCCATTCCCACATCTTGAAACAGCACACGCATCAATCGCTGTTGTACAAGTCTAGATACATACACACACACACACACACACACAAGAATGCTCGAGCCAAGGGCTGATATCAGCAGCAAGTAAAAGCAGACTGCAAACAATAAACAGCCTGAACTCACAGCCTCCATAAATTCATACACAGCTTCCATGGCTTGCCCAGCACGTGACCCCTTTGTCTGTCGTTTGCACGTGTCAAATATTGAGTGTTCACATTTATATCGCTTTGGTTGTACAGCAGGACATTGTAGGAGGAGGAAGGATCGCAGTATCCAGAAGTGTGTCCAAACGTGTGTCGTGCGCCTTTCAGTTTAATCCGTTGTATTTAGATATGTATCGTTTATCTAATAGAGTAATTTGATCTTGATTGTGTTGCATGTTATGTTTCGACGCTGTCGCCACAAGTGTACGGCATTTGGAGTCGGATTAATATTAGTAAACGAGCGACGATAGAGCAAGTGAACTTTGTGACTTGGCTCTAGAAGCGTTCTTACCTCTTGAGCGCAAACGACTACTTACAACTGGTGTCCTCATTCCCTATTTCTGACGAACTTGTAACGGAAGCAGTGTACCTTTCCGTACCTTTTGTACACCATATCACCAGACCGTGTCAAGGGCCTAGATTGGGACATCTAGCCTTCAGGTAGCAGGACCCGCGCCTGGGACCCACGGACGGGCTATCAGCAGGTGTAATGCATCATAGAGTGTGGTTGAGTCCCATTGAAGGTCACAGCCGCAGGCCAAGAGCGACCCGCACCTATTTCCTTCTGCTAGCTCGTGCCACGACACCAGCTGGATGCGTTGACACACACATGTGTTGATTTTGCACAGTCGTCATAGCACGGTACATGATCCCATACTGCTGGTGCTTCTTCCATACAAATGCGGTAAAACCGGCAAGAGGGGAGTTGCGAAAATCGAACTCGCGGCCTCTCGCACCCAAAGCGAGAATCATACCACTAGACCAAACTCCCTCACATGTCTCACTCACGCTGGGCAACAAGGCCCACCGCACAGCAGTGTGCCGGCCTCACAGGTCCACCATACGCTGCTATCCATTCCCACATCTTGAAACAGCACACGCATCAATCGCTGTTGTACAAGTCTAGATACATACACACACACACACACACACACAAGAATGCTCGAGCCAAGGGCTGATATCAGCAGCAAGTAAAAGCAGACTGCAAACAATAAACAGCCTGAACTCACAGCCTCCATAAATTCATACACAGCTTCCATGGCTTGCCCAGCACGTGACCCCTTTGTCTGTCGTTTGCACGTGTCAAATATTGAGTGTTCACATTTATATCGCTTTGGTTGTACAGCAGGACATTGTAGGAGGAGGAAGGATCGCAGTATCCAGAAGTGTGTCCAAACGTGTGTCGTGCGCCTTTCAGTTTAATCCGTTGTATTTAGATATGTATCGTTTATCTAATAGAGTAATTTGATCTTGATTGTGTTGCATGTTATGTTTCGACGCTGTCGCCACAAGTGTACGGCATTTGGAGTCGGATTAATATTAGTAAACGAGCGACGATAGAGCAAGTGAACTTTGTGACTTGGCTCTAGAAGCGTTCTTACCTCTTGAGCGCAAACGACTACTTACAACTGGTGTCCTCATTCCCTATTTCTGACGAACTTGTAACGGAAGCAGTGTACCTTTCCGTACCTTTTGTACACCATATCACCAGACCGTGTCAAGGGCTTAGATTGGGACATCTAGCCTTCAGGTAGCAGGACCCGCGCCTGGGACCCACGGACGGGCTATCAGCAGGTGTAATGCATCATAGAGTGTGGTTGAGTCCCATTGAAGGTCACAGCCGCAGGCCAAGAGCGACCCGCACCTATTTCCTTCTGCTAGCTCGTGCCACGACACCAGCTGGATGCGTTGACACACACATGTGTTGATTTTGCACAGTCGTCATAGCACGGTACATGATCCCATACTGCTGGTGCTTCTTCCATACAAATGCGGTAAAACCGGCAAGAGGGGAGTTGCGAAAATCGAACTCGCGGCCTCTCGCACCCAAAGCGAGAATCATACCACTAGACCAAACTCCCTCACATGTCTCACTCACGCTGGGCAACAAGGCCCACCGCACAGCAGTGTGCCGGCCTCACAGGTCCACCATACGCTGCTATCCATTCCCACATCTTGAAACAGCACACGCATCAATCGCTGTTGTACAAGTCTAGATACATACACACACACACACACACACACAAGAATGCTCGAGCCAAGGGCTGATATCAGCAGCAAGTAAAAGCAGACTGCAAACAATAAACAGCCTGAACTCACAGCCTCCATAAATTCATACACAGCTTCCATGGCTTGCCCAGCACGTGACCCCTTTGTCTGTCGTTTGCACGTGTCAAATATTGAGTGTTCACATTTATATCGCTTTGGTTGTACAGCAGGACATTGTAGGAGGAGGAAGGATCGCAGTATCCAGAAGTGTGTCCAAACGTGTGTCGTGCGCCTTTCAGTTTAATCCGTTGTATTTAGATATGTATCGTTTATCTAATAGAGTAATTTGATCTTGATTGTGTTGCATGTTATGTTTCGACGCTGTCGCCACAAGTGTACGGCATTTGGAGTCGGATTAATATTAGTAAACGAGCGACGATAGAGCAAGTGAACTTTGTGACTTGGCTCTAGAAGCGTTCTTACCTCTTGAGCGCAAACGACTACTTACAACTGGTGTCCTCATTCCCTATTTCTGACGAACTTGTAACGGAAGCAGTGTACCTTTCCGTACCTTTTGTACACCATATCACCAGACCGTGTCAAGGGCTTAGATTGGGACATCTAGCCTTCAGGTAGCAGGACCCGCGCCTGGGACCCACGGACGGGCTATCAGCAGGTGTAATGCATCATAGAGTGTGGTTGAGTCCCATTGAAGGTCACAGCCGCAGGCCAAGAGCGACCCGCACCTATTTCCTTCTGCTAGCTCGTGCCACGACACCAGCTGGATGCGTTGACACACACATGTGTTGATTTTGCACAGTCGTCATAGCACGGTACATGATCCCATACTGCTGGTGCTTCTTCCATACAAATGCGGTAAAACCGGCAAGAGGGGAGTTGCGAAAATCGAACTCGCGGCCTCTCGCACCCAAAGCGAGAATCATACCACTAGACCAAACTCCCTCACATGTCTCACTCACGCTGGGCAACAAGGCCCACCGCACAGCAGTGTGCCGGCCTCACAGGTCCACCATACGCTGCTATCCATTCCCACATCTTGAAACAGCACACGCATCAATCGCTGTTGTACAAGTCTAGATACATACACACACACACACACACACACAAGAATGCTCGAGCCAAGGGCTGATATCAGCAGCAAGTAAAAGCAGACTGCAAACAATAAACAGCCTGAACTCACAGCCTCCATAAATTCATACACAGCTTCCATGGCTTGCCCAGCACGTGACCCCTTTGTCTGTCGTTTGCACGTGTCAAATATTGAGTGTTCACATTTATATCGCTTTGGTTGTACAGCAGGACATTGTAGGAGGAGGAAGGATCGCAGTATCCAGAAGTGTGTCCAAACGTGTGTCGTGCGCCTTTCAGTTTAATCCGTTGTATTTAGATATGTATCGTTTATCTAATAGAGTAATTTGATCTTGATTGTGTTGCATGTTATGTTTCGACGCTGTCGCCACAAGTGTACGGCATTTGGAGTCGGATTAATATTAGTAAACGAGCGACGATAGAGCAAGTGAACTTTGTGACTTGGCTCTAGAAGCGTTCTTACCTCTTGAGCGCAAACGACTACTTACAACTGGTGTCCTCATTCCCTATTTCTGACGAACTTGTAACGGAAGCAGTGTACCTTTCCGTACCTTTTGTACACCATATCACCAGACCGTGTCAAGGGCTTAGATTGGGACATCTAGCCTTCAGGTAGCAGGACCCGCGCCTGGGACCCACGGACGGGCTATCAGCAGGTGTAATGCATCATAGAGTGTGGTTGAGTCCCATTGAAGGTCACAGCCGCAGGCCAAGAGCGACCCGCACCTATTTCCTTCTGCTAGGTCGTGCCACGACACCAGCTGGATGCATTGACACACACATGTGTTGATTTTGCACAGTCGTCATAGCACGGTACATGATCCCATACTGCTGGTGCTTCTTCCATACAAATGCGGTAAAACCGGCAAGAGGGGAGTTGCGAAAATCGAACTCGCGGCCTCTCGCACCCAAAGCGAGAATCATACCACTAGACCAAACTCCCTCACATGTCTCACTCACGCTGGGCAACAAGGCCCACCGCACAGCAGTGTGCCGGCCTCACAGGTCCACCATACGCTGCTATCCATTCCCACATCTTGAAACAGCACACGCATCAATCGCTGTTGTACAAGTCTAGATACATACACACACACACACACACACACACAAGAATGCTCGAGCCAAGGGCTGATATCAGCAGCAAGTAAAAGCAGACTGCAAACAATAAACAGCCTGAACTCACAGCCTCCATAAATTCATACACAGCTTCCATGGCTTGCCCAGCACGTGACCCCTTTGTCTGTCGTTTGCACGTGTCAAATATTGAGTGTTCACATTTATATCGCTTTGGTTGTACAGCAGGACATTGTAGGAGGAGGAAGGATCGCAGTATCCAGAAGTGTGTCCAAACGTGTGTCGTGCGCCTTTCAGTTTAATCCGTTGTATTTAGATATGTATCGTTTATCTAATAGAGTAATTTGATCTTGATTGTGTTGCATGTTATGTTTCGACGCTGTCGCCACAAGTGTACGGCATTTGGAGTCGGATTAATATTAGTAAACGAGCGACGATAGAGCAAGTGAACTTTGTGACTTGGCTCTAGAAGCGTTCTTACCTCTTGAGCGCAAACGACTACTTACAACTGGTGTCCTCATTCCCTATTTCTGACGAACTTGTAACGGAAGCAGTGTACCTTTCCGTACCTTTTGTACACCATATCACCAGACCGTGTCAAGGGCTTAGATTGGGACATCTAGCCTTCAGGTAGCAGGACCCGCGCCTGGGACCCACGGACGGGCTATCAGCAGGTGTAATGCATCATAGAGTGTGGTTGAGTCCCATTGAAGGTCACAGCCGCAGGCCAAGAGCGACCCGCACCTATTTCCTTCTGCTAGCTCGTGCCACGACACCAGCTGGATGCGTTGACACACACATGTGTTGATTTTGCACAGTCGTCATAGCACGGTACATGATCCCATACTGCTGGTGCTTCTTCCATACAAATGCGGTAAAACCGGCAAGAGGGGAGTTGCGAAAATCGAACTCGCGGCCTCTCGCACCCAAAGCGAGAATCATACCACTAGACCAAACTCCCTCACATGTCTCACTCACGCTGGGCAACAAGGCCCACCGCACAGCAGTGTGCCGGCCTCACAGGTCCACCATACGCTGCTATCCATTCCCACATCTTGAAACAGCACACGCATCAATCGCTGTTGTACAAGTCTAGATACATACACACACACACACACACACACACAAGAATGCTCGAGCCAAGGGCTGATATCAGCAGCAAGTAAAAGCAGACTGCAAACAATAAACAGCCTGAACTCACAGCCTCCATAAATTCATACACAGCTTCCATGGCTTGCCCAGCACGTGACCCCTTTGTCTGTCGTTTGCACGTGTCAAATATTGAGTGTTCACATTTATATCGCTTTGGTTGTACAGCAGGACATTGTAGGAGGAGGAAGGATCGCAGTATCCAGAAGTGTGTCCAAACGTGTGTCGTGCGCCTTTCAGTTTAATCCGTTGTATTTAGATATGTATCGTTTATCTAATAGAGTAATTTGATCTTGATTGTGTTGCATGTTATGTTTCGACGCTGTCGCCACAAGTGTACGGCATTTGGAGTCGGATTAATATTAGTAAACGAGCGACGATAGAGCAAGTGAACTTTGTGACTTGGCTCTAGAAGCGTTCTTACCTCTTGAGCGCAAACGACTACTTACAACTGGTGTCCTCATTCCCTATTTCTGACGAACTTGTAACGGAAGCAGTGTACCTTTCCGTACCTTTTGTACACCATATCACCAGACCGTGTCAAGGGCTTAGATTGGGACATCTAGCCTTCAGGTAGCAGGACCCGCGCCTGGGACCCACGGACGGGCTATCAGCAGGTGTAATGCATCATAGAGTGTGGTTGAGTCCCATTGAAGGTCACAGCCGCAGGCCAAGAGCGACCCGCACCTATTTCCTTCTGCTAGCTCGTGCCACGACACCAGCTGGATGCGTTGACACACACATGTGTTGATTTTGCACAGTCGTCATAGCACGGTACATGATCCCATACTGCTGGTGCTTCTTCCATACAAATGCGGTAAAACCGGCAAGAGGGGAGTTGCGAAAATCGAACTCACGGCCTCTCGCACCCAAAGCGAGAATCATACCACTAGACCAAACTCCCTCACATGTCTCACTCACGCTGGGCAACAAGGCCCACCGCACAGCAGTGTGCCGGCCTCACAGGTCCACCATACGCTGCTATCCATTCCCACATCTTGAAACAGCACACGCATCAATCGCTGTTGAACAAGTCTAGATACATACACACACACACACACACACACAAGAATGCTCGAGCCAAGGGCTGATATTAGCAGCAAGTAAAAGCAGACTGCAGACAATAAACAGCCTGAACTGACAGCCTCCATAAATTCATACACAGCTTCCATGGCTTGCCCAGCACGTGACCCCTTTGTCTGTCGTTTGCACGTGTCAAATATTGAGTGTTCACATTTATATCGCTTTGGTTGTACAGCAGGACATTGTAGGAGGAGGAAGGATCGCAGTATCCAGAAGTGTGTCCAAACGTGTGTCGTGCGCCTTTCAGTTTAATCCGTTGTATTTAGATATGTATCGTTTATCTAATAGAGTAATTTGATCTTGATTGTGTTGCATGTTATGTTTCGACGCTGTCGCCACAAGTGTACGGCATTTGGAGTCGGATTAATATTAGTAAACGAGCGACGATAGAGCAAGTGAACTTTGTGACTTGGCTCTAGAAGCGTTCTTACCTCTTGAGCGCAAACGACTACTTACAACTGGTGTCCTCATTCCCTATTTCTGACGAACTTGTAACGGAAGCAGTGTACCTTTCCGTACCTTTTGTACACCATATCACCAGACCGTGTCAAGGGCTTAGATTGGGACATCTAGCCTTCAGGTAGCAGGACCCGCGCCTGGGACCCACGGACGGGCTATCAGCAGGTGTAATGCATCATAGAGTGTGGTTGAGTCCCATTGAAGGTCACAGCCGCAGGCCAAGAGCGACCCGCACCTATTTCCTTCTGCTAGCTCGTGCCACGACACCAGCTGGATGCGTTGACACACACATGTGTTGATTTTGCACAGTCGTCATAGCACGGTACATGATCCCATACTGCTGGTGCTTCTTCCATACAAATGCGGTAAAACCGGCAAGAGGGGAGTTGCGAAAATCGAACTCGCGGCCTCTCGCACCCAAAGCGAGAATCATACCACTAGACCAAACTCCCTCACATGTCTCACTCACGCTGGGCAACAAGGCCCACCGCACAGCAGTGTGCCGGCCTCACAGGTCCACCATACGCTGCTATCCATTCCCACATCTTGAAACAGCACACGCATCAATCGCTGTTGTACAAGTCTAGATACATACACACACACACACACACACACAAGAATGCTCGAGCCAAGGGCTGATATCAGCAGCAAGTAAAAGCAGACTGCAAACAATAAACAGCCTGAACTCACAGCCTCCATAAATTCATACACAGCTTCCATGGCTTGCCCAGCACGTGACCCCTTTGTCTGTCGTTTGCACGTGTCAAATATTGAGTGTTCACATTTATATCGCTTTGGTTGTACAGCAGGACATTGTAGGAGGAGGAAGGATCGCAGTATCCAGAAGTGTGTCCAAACGTGTGTCGTGCGCCTTTCAGTTTAATCCGTTGTATTTAGATATGTATCGTTTATCTAATAGAGTAATTTGATCTTGATTGTGTTGCATGTTATGTTTCGACGCTGTCGCCACAAGTGTACGGCATTTGGAGTCGGATTAATATTAGTAAACGAGCGACGATAGAGCAAGTGAACTTTGTGACTTGGCTCTAGAAGCGTTCTTACCTCTTGAGCACAAACGACTACTTACAACTGGTGTCCTCATTCCCTATTTCTGACGAACTTGTAACGGAAGCAGTGTACCTTTCCGTACCTTTTGTACACCATATCACCAGACCGTGTCAAGGGCTTAGATTGGGACATCTAGCCTTCAGGTAGCAGGACCCGCGCCTGGGACCCACGGACGGGCTATCAGCAGGTGTAATGCATCATAGAGTGTGGTTGAGTCCCATTGAAGGTCACAGCCGCAGGCCAAGAGCGACCCGCACCTATTTCCTTCTGCTAGCTCGTGCCACGACACCAGCTGGATGCGTTGACACACACATGTGTTGATTTTGCACAGTCGTCATAGCACGGTACATGATCCCATACTGCTGGTGCTTCTTCCATACAAATGCGGTAAAACCGGCAAGAGGGGAGTTGCGAAAATCGAACTCGCGGCCTCTCGCACCCAAAGCGAGAATCATACCACTAGACCAAACTCCCTCACATGTCTCACTCACGCTGGGCAACAAGGCCCACCGCACAGCAGTGTGCCGGCCTCACAGGTCCACCATACACTGCTATCCATTCCCACATCTTGAAACAGCACACGCATCAATCGCTGTTGTACAAGTCTAGATACATACACACACACACACACACACACAAGAATGCTCGAGCCAAGGGCTGATATCAGCAGCAAGTAAAAGCAGACTGCAAACAATAAACAGCCTGAACTCACAGCCTCCATAAATTCATACACAGCTTCCATGGCTTGCCCAGCACGTGACCCCTTTGTCTGTCGTTTGCACGTGTCAAATATTGAGTGTTCACATTTATATCGCTTTGGTTGTACAGCAGGACATTGTAGGAGGAGGAAGGATCGCAGTATCCAGAAGTGTGTCCAAACGTGTGTCGTGCGCCTTTCAGTTTAATCCGTTGTATTTAGATATGTATCGTTTATCTAATAGAGTAATTTGATCTTGATTGTGTTGCATGTTATGTTTCGACGCTGTCGCCACAAGTGTACGGCATTTGGAGTCGGATTAATATTAGTAAACGAGCGACGATAGAGCAAGTGAACTTTGTGACTTGGCTCTAGAAGCGTTCTTACCTCTTGAGCGCAAACGACTACTTACAACTGGTGTCCTCATTCCCTATTTCTGACGAACTTGTAACGGAAGCAGTGTACCTTTCCGTACCTTTTGTACACCATATCACCAGACCGTGTCAAGGGCTTAGATTGGGACATCTAGCCTTCAGGTAGCAGGACCCGCGCCTGGGACCCACGGACGGGCTATCAGCAGGTGTAATGCATCATAGAGTGTGGTTGAGTCCCATTGAAGGTCACAGCCGCAGGCCAAGAGCGACCCGCACCTATTTCCTTCTGCTAGCTCGTGCCACGACACCAGCTGGATGCGTTGACACACACATGTGTTGATTTTGCACAGTCGTCATAGCACGGTACATGATCCCATACTGCTGGTGCTTCTTCCATACAAATGCGGTAAAACCGGCAAGAGGGGAGTTGCGAAAATCGAACTCGCGGCCTCTCGCACCCAAAGCGAGAATCATACCACTAGACCAAACTCCCTCACATGTCTCACTCACGCTGGGCAACAAGGCCCACCGCACAGCAGTGTGCCGGCCTCACAGGTCCACCATACGCTGCTATCCATTCCCACATCTTGAAACAGCACACGCATCAATCGCTGTTGTACAAGTCTAGATACATACACACACACACACACACACACAAGAATGCTCGAGCCAAGGGCTGATATCAGCAGCAAGTAAAAGCAGACTGCAAACAATAAACAGCCTGAACTCACAGCCTCCATAAATTCATACACAGCTTCCATGGCTTGCCCAGCACGTGACCCCTTTGTCTGTCGTTTGCACGTGTCAAATATTGAGTGTTCACATTTATATCGCTTTGGTTGTACAGCAGGACATTGTAGGAGGAGGAAGGATCGCAGTATCCAGAAGTGTGTCCAAACGTGTGTCGTGCGCCTTTCAGTTTAATCCGTTGTATTTAGATATGTATCGTTTATCTAATAGAGTAATTTGATCTTGATTGTGTTGCATGTTATGTTTCGACGCTGTCGCCACAAGTGTACGGCATTTGGAGTCGGATTAATATTAGTAAACGAGCGACGATAGAGCAAGTGAACTTTGTGACTTGGCTCTAGAAGCGTTCTTACCTCTTGAGCGCAAACGACTACTTACAACTGGTGTCCTCATTCCCTATTTCTGACGAACTTGTAACGGAAGCAGTGTACCTTTCCGTACCTTTTGTACACCATATCACCAGACCGTGTCAAGGGCTTAGATTGGGACATCTAGCCTTCAGGTAGCAGGACCCGCGCCTGGGACCCACGGACGGGCTATCAGCAGGTGTAATGCATCATAGAGTGTGGTTGAGTCCCATTGAAGGTCACAGCCGCAGGCCAAGAGCGACCCGCACCTATTTCCTTCTGCTAGCTCGTGCCACGACACCAGCTGGATGCGTTGACACACACATGTGTTGATTTTGCACAGTCGTCATAGCACGGTACATGATCCCATACTGCTGGTGCTTCTTCCATACAAATGCGGTAAAACCGGCAAGAGGGGAGTTGCGAAAATCGAACTCGCGGCCTCTCGCACCCAAAGCGAGAATCATACCACTAGACCAAACTCCCTCACATGTCTCACTCACGCTGGGCAACAAGGCCCACCGCACAGCAGTGTGCCGGCCTCACAGGTCCACCATACGCTGCTATCCATTCCCACATCTTGAAACAGCACACGCATCAATCGCTGTTGTACAAGTCTAGATACATACACACACACACACACACACACAAGAATGCTCGAGCCAAGGGCTGATATCAGCAGCAAGTAAAAGCAGACTGCAAACAATAAACAGCCTGAACTCACAGCCTCCATAAATTCATACACAGCTTCCATGGCTTGCCCAGCACGTGACCCCTTTGTCTGTCGTTTGCACGTGTCAAATATTGAGTGTTCACATTTATATCGCTTTGGTTGTACAGCAGGACATTGTAGGAGGAGGAAGGATCGCAGTATCCAGAAGTGTGTCCAAACGTGTGTCGTGCGCCTTTCAGTTTAATCCGTTGTATTTAGATATGTATCGTTTATCTAATAGAGTAATTTGATCTTGATTGTGTTGCATGTTATGTTTCGACGCTGTCGCCACAAGTGTACGGCATTTGGAGTCGGATTAATATTAGTAAACGAGCGACGATAGAGCAAGTGAACTTTGTGACTTGGCTCTAGAAGCGTTCTTACCTCTTGAGCGCAAACGACTACTTACAACTGGTGTCCTCATTCCCTATTTCTGACGAACTTGTAACGGAAGCAGTGTACCTTTCCGTACCTTTTGTACACCATATCACCAGACCGTGTCAAGGGCTTAGATTGGGACATCTAGCCTTCAGGTAGCAGGACCCGCGCCTGGGACCCACGGACGGGCTATCAGCAGGTGTAATGCATCATAGAGTGTGGTTGAGTCCCATTGAAGGTCACAGCCGCAGGCCAAGAGCGACCCGCACCTATTTCCTTCTGCTAGCTCGTGCCACGACACCAGCTGGATGCGTTGACACACACATGTGTTGATTTTGCACAGTCGTCATAGCACGGTACATGATCCCATACTGCTGGTGCTTCTTCCATACAAATGCGGTAAAACCGGCAAGAGGGGAGTTGCGAAAATCGAACTCGCGGCCTCTCGCACCCAAAGCGAGAATCATACCACTAGACCAAACTCCCTCACATGTCTCACTCACGCTGGGCAACAAGGCCCACCGCACAGCAGTGTGCCGGCCTCACAGGTCCACCATACGCTGCTATCCATTCCCACATCTTGAAACAGCACACGCATCAATCGCTGTTGTACAAGTCTAGATACATACACACACACACACACACACACACAAGAATGCTCGAGCCAAGGGCTGATATCAGCAGCAAGTAAAAGCAGACTGCAAACAATAAACAGCCTGAACTCACAGCCTCCATAAATTCATACACAGCTTCCATGGCTTGCCCAGCACGTGACCCCTTTGTCTGTCGTTTGCACGTGTCAAATATTGAGTGTTCACATTTATATCGCTTTGGTTGTACAGCAGGACATTGTAGGAGGAGGAAGGATCGCAGTATCCAGAAGTGTGTCCAAACGTGTGTCGTGCGCCTTTCAGTTTAATCCGTTGTATTTAGATATGTATCGTTTATCTAATAGAGTAATTTGATCTTGATTGTGTTGCATGTTATGTTTCGACGCTGTCGCCACAAGTGTACGGCATTTGGAGTCGGATTAATATTAGTAAACGAGCGACGATAGAGCAAGTGAACTTTGTGACTTGGCTCTAGAAGCGTTCTTACCTCTTGAGCGCAAACGACTACTTACAACTGGTGTCCTCATTCCCTATTTCTGACGAACTTGTAACGGAAGCAGTGTACCTTTCCGTACCTTTTGTACACCATATCACCAGACCGTGTCAAGGGCTTAGATTGGGACATCTAGCCTTCAGGTAGCAGGACCCGCGCCTGGGACCCACGGACGGGCTATCAGCAGGTGTAATGCATCATAGAGTGTGGTTGAGTCCCATTGAAGGTCACAGCCGCAGGCCAAGAGCGACCCGCACCTATTTCCTTCTGCTAGGTCGTGCCACGACACCAGCTGGATGCATTGACACACACATGTGTTGATTTTGCACAGTCGTCATAGCACGGTACATGATCCCATACTGCTGGTGCTTCTTCCATACAAATGCGGTAAAACCGGCAAGAGGGGAGTTGCGAAAATCGAACTCGCGGCCTCTCGCACCCAAAGCGAGAATCATACCACTAGACCAAACTCCCTCACATGTCTCACTCACGCTGGGCAACAAGGCCCACCGCACAGCAGTGTGCCGGCCTCACAGGTCCACCATACGCTGCTATCCATTCCCACATCTTGAAACAGCACACGCATCAATCGCTGTTGTACAAGTCTAGATACATACACACACACACACACACACACACAAGAATGCTCGAGCCAAGGGCTGATATCAGCAGCAAGTAAAAGCAGACTGCAAACAATAAACAGCCTGAACTCACAGCCTCCATAAATTCATACACAGCTTCCATGGCTTGCCCAGCACGTGACCCCTTTGTCTGTCGTTTGCACGTGTCAAATATTGAGTGTTCACATTTATATCGCTTTGGTTGTACAGCAGGACATTGTAGGAGGAGGAAGGATCGCAGTATCCAGAAGTGTGTCCAAACGTGTGTCGTGCGCCTTTCAGTTTAATCCGTTGTATTTAGATATGTATCGTTTATCTAATAGAGTAATTTGATCTTGATTGTGTTGCATGTTATGTTTCGACGCTGTCGCCACAAGTGTACGGCATTTGGAGTCGGATTAATATTAGTAAACGAGCGACGATAGAGCAAGTGAACTTTGTGACTTGGCTCTAGAAGCGTTCTTACCTCTTGAGCGCAAACGACTACTTACAACTGGTGTCCTCATTCCCTATTTCTGACGAACTTGTAACGGAAGCAGTGTACCTTTCCGTACCTTTTGTACACCATATCACCAGACCGTGTCAAGGGCTTAGATTGGGACATCTAGCCTTCAGGTAGCAGGACCCGCGCCTGGGACCCACGGACGGGCTATCAGCAGGTGTAATGCATCATAGAGTGTGGTTGAGTCCCATTGAAGGTCACAGCCGCAGGCCAAGAGCGACCCGCACCTATTTCCTTCTGCTAGGTCGTGCCACGACACCAGCTGGATGCATTGACACACACATGTGTTGATTTTGCACAGTCGTCATAGCACGGTACATGATCCCATACTGCTGGTGCTTCTTCCATACAAATGCGGTAAAACCGGCAAGAGGGGAGTTGCGAAAATCGAACTCGCGGCCTCTCGCACCCAAAGCGAGAATCATACCACTAGACCAAACTCCCTCACATGTCTCACTCACGCTGGGCAACAAGGCCCACCGCACAGCAGTGTGCCGGCCTCACAGGTCCACCATACGCTGCTATCCATTCCCACATCTTGAAACAGCACACACATCAATCGCTGTTGTACAAGTCTAGATACATACACACACACACACACACACAAGAATGCTGGAGCCAAGGGCTGATATCAGCAGCAAGTAAAAGCAGATTGCAAACAATAAACAGCCTGAACTGACAGCCTCCATAAATTCATACACAGCTTCCATGGCTTGCCCAGCACGTGACCCCTTTGTCTGTCGTTTGCACGTGTCAAATATTGAGTGTTCACATTTATATCGCTTTGGTTGTACAGCAGGACATTGTAGGAGGAGGAAGCATCGCAGTATCCAGAAGTGTGTCCAAACGTGTGTCGTGCGCCTTTCAGTTTAATCCGTTGTATTTAGATATGTATCGTTTATCTAATAGAGTAATTTGATCTTGATTGTGTTGCATGTTATGTTTCGACGCTGTCGCCACAAGTGTACGGCATTTGGAGTCGGATTAATATTAGTAAACGAGCGACGATAGAGCAAGTGAACTTTGTGACTTGGCTCTAGAAGCGTTCTTACCTCTTGAGCGCAAACGACTACTTACAACTGGTGTCCTCATTCCCTATTTCTGACGAACTTGTAACGGAAGCAGTGTACCTTTCCGTACCTTTTGTACACCATATCACCAGACCGTGTCAAGGGCTTAGATTGGGACATCTAGCCTTCAGGTAGCAGGACCCGCGCCTGGGACCCACGGACGGGCTATCAGCAGGTGTAATGCATCATAGAGTGTGGTTGAGTCCCATTGAAGGTCACAGCCGCAGGCCAAGAGCGACCCGCACCTATTTCCTTCTGCTAGGTCGTGCCACGACACCAGCTGGATGCATTGACACACACATGTGTTGATTTTGCACAGTCGTCATAGCACGGTACATGATCCCATACTGCTGGTGCTTCTTCCATACAAATGCGGTAAAACCGGCAAGAGGGGAGTTGCGAAAATCGAACTCGCGGCCTCTCGCACCCAAAGCGAGAATCATACCACTAGACCAAACTCCCTCACATGTCTCACTCACGCTGGGCAACAAGGCCCACCGCACAGCAGTGTGCCGGCCTCACAGGTCCACCATACGCTGCTATCCATTCCCACATCTTGAAACAGCACACACATCAATCGCTGTTGTACAAGTCTAGATACATACACACACACACACACACACAAGAATGCTGGAGCCAAGGGCTGATATCAGCAGCAAGTAAAAGCAGATTGCAAACAATAAACAGCCTGAACTCACAGCCTCCATAAATTCATACACAGCTTCCATGGCTTGCCCAGCACGTGACCCCTTTGTCTGTCGTTTGCACGTGTCAAATATTGAGTGTTCACATTTATATCGCTTTGGTTGTACAGCAGGACATTGTAGGAGGAGGAAGGATCGCAGTATCCAGAAGTGTGTCCAAACGTGTGTCGTGCGCCTTTCAGTTTAATCCGTTGTATTTAGATATGTATCGTTTATCTAATAGAGTAATTTGATCTTGATTGTGTTGCATGTTATGTTTCGACGCTGTCGCCACAAGTGTACGGCATTTGGAGTCGGATTAATATTAGTAAACGAGCGACGATAGAGCAAGTGAACTTTGTGACTTGGCTCTAGAAGCGTTCTTACCTCTTGAGCGCAAACGACTACTTACAACTGGTGTCCTCATTCCCTATTTCTGACGAACTTGTAACGGAAGCAGTGTACCTTTCCGTACCTTTTGTACACCATATCACCAGACCGTGTCAAGGGCTTAGATTGGGACATCTAGCCTTCAGGTAGCAGGACCCGCGCCTGGGACCCACGGACGGGCTATCAGCAGGTGTAATGCATCATAGAGTGTGGTTGAGTCCCATTGAAGGTCACAGCCGCAGGCCAAGAGCGACCCGCACCTATTTCCTTCTGCTAGGTCGTGCCACGACACCAGCTGGATGCATTGACACACACATGTGTTGATTTTGCACAGTCGTCATAGCACGGTACATGATCCCATACTGCTGGTGCTTCTTCCATACAAATGCGGTAAAACCGGCAAGAGGGGAGTTGCGAAAATCGAACTCGCGGCCTCTCGCACCCAAAGCGAGAATCATACCACTAGACCAAACTCCCTCACATGTCTCACTCACGCTGGGCAACAAGGCCCACCGCACAGCAGTGTGCCGGCCTCACAGGTCCACCATACGCTGCTATCCATTCCCACATCTTGAAACAGCACACACATCAATCGCTGTTGTACAAGTCTAGATACATACACACACACACACACACACAAGAATGCTGGAGCCAAGGGCTGATATCAGCAGCAAGTAAAAGCAGATTGCAAACAATAAACAGCCTGAACTCACAGCCTCCATAAATTCATACACAGCTTCCATGGCTTGCCCAGCACGTGACCCCTTTGTCTGTCGTTTGCACGTGTCAAATATTGAGTGTTCACATTTATATCGCTTTGGTTGTACAGCAGGACATTGTAGGAGGAGGAAGGATCGCAGTATCCAGAAGTGTGTCCAAACGTGTGTCGTGCGCCTTTCAGTTTAATCCGTTGTATTTAGATATGTATCGTTTATCTAATAGAGTAATTTGATCTTGATTGTGTTGCATGTTATGTTTCGACGCTGTCGCCACAAGTGTACGGCATTTGGAGTCGGATTAATATTAGTAAACGAGCGACGATAGAGCAAGTGAACTTTGTGACTTGGCTCTAGAAGCGTTCTTACCTCTTGAGCGCAAACGACTACTTACAACTGGTGTCCTCATTCCCTATTTCTGACGAACTTGTAACGGAAGCAGTGTACCTTTCCGTACCTTTTGTACACCATATCACCAGACCGTGTCAAGGGCTTAGATTGGGACATCTAGCCTTCAGGTAGCAGGACCCGCGCCTGGGACCCACGGACGGGCTATCAGCAGGTGTAATGCATCATAGAGTGTGGTTGAGTCCCATTGAAGGTCACAGCCGCAGGCCAAGAGCGACCCGCACCTATTTCCTTCTGCTAGCTCGTGCCACGACACCAGCTGGATGCATTGACACACACATGTGTTGATTTTGCACAGTCGTCATAGCACGGTACATGATCCCATACTGCTGGTGCTTCTTCCATACAAATGCGGTAAAACCGGCAAGAGGGGAGTTGCGAAAATCGAACTCGCGGCCTCTCGCACCCAAAGCGAGAATCATACCACTAGACCAAACTCCCTCACATGTCTCACTCACGCTGGGCAACAAGGCCCACCGCACAGCAGTGTGCCGGCCTCACAGGTCCACCATACGCTGCTATCCATTCCCACATCTTGAAACAGCACACACATCAATCGCTGTTGTACAAGTCTAGATACATACACACACACACACACACACAAGAATGCTTGAGCCAAGGGCTGATATCAGCAGCAAGTAAAAGCAGATTGCAAACAATAAACAGCCTGAACTGACAGCCTCCATAAATTCATACACAGCTTCCATGGCTTGCCCAGCACGTGACCCCTTTGTCTGTCGTTTGCACGTGTCAAATATTGAGTGTTCACATTTATATCGCTTTGGTTGTACAGCAGGACATTGTAGGAGGAGGAAGCATCGCAGTATCCAGAAGTGTGTCCAAACGTGTGTCGTGCGCCTTTCAGTTTAATCCGTTGTATTTAGATATGTATCGTTTATCTAATAGAGTAATTTGATCTTGATTGTGTTGCATGTTATGTTTCGACGCTGTCGCCACAAGTGTACGGCATTTGGAGTCGGATTAATATTAGTAAACGAGCGACGATAGAGCAAGTGAACTTTGTGACTTGGCTCTAGAAGCGTTCTTACCTCTTGAGCGCAAACGACTACTTACAACTGGTGTCCTCATTCCCTATTTCTGACGAACTTGTAACGGAAGCAGTGTACCTTTCCGTACCTTTTGTACACCATATCACCAGACCGTGTCAAGGGCTTAGATTGGGACATCTAGCCTTCAGGTAGCAGGACCCACGCCTGGGACCCACGGACGGGCTATCAGCAGGTGTAATGCATCATAGAGTGTGGTTGAGTCCCATTGAAGGTCACAGCCGCAGGCCAAGAGCGACCCGCACCTATTTCCTTCTGCTAGGTCGTGCCACGACACCAGCTGGATGCATTGACACACACATGTGTTGATTTTGCACAGTCGTCATAGCACGGTACATGATCCCATACTGCTGGTGCTTCTTCCATACAAATGCGGTAAAACCGGCAAGAGGGGAGTTGCGAAAATCGAACTCGCGGCCTCTCGCACCCAAAGCGAGAATCATACCACTAGACCAAACTCCCTCACATGTCTCACTCACGCTGGGCAACAAGGCCCACCGCACAGCAGTGTGCCGGCCTCACAGGTCCACCATACGCTGCTATCCATTCCCACATCTTGAAACAGCACACACATCAATCGCTGTTGTACAAGTCTAGATACATACACACACACACACACACAAGAATGCTGGAGCCAAGGGCTGATATCAGCAGCAAGTAAAAGCAGATTGCAAACAATAAACAGCCTGAACTGACAGCCTCCATAAATTCATACACAGCTTCCATGGCTTGCCCAGCACGTGACCCCTTTGTCTGTCGTTTGCACGTGTCAAATATTGAGTGTTCACATTTATATCGCTTTGGTTGTACAGCAGGACATTGTAGGAGGAGGAAGCATCGCAGTATCCAGAAGTGTGTCCAAACGTGTGTCGTGCGCCTTTCAGTTTAATCCGTTGTATTTAGATATGTATCGTTTATCTAATAGAGTAATTTGATCTTGATTGTGTTGCATGTTATGTTTCGACGCTGTCGCCACAAGTGTACGGCATTTGGAGTCGGATTAATATTAGTAAACGAGCGACGATAGAGCAAGTGAACTTTGTGACTTGGCTCTAGAAGCGTTCTTACCTCTTGAGCGCAAACGACTACTTACAACTGGTGTCCTCATTCCCTATTTCTGACGAACTTGTAACGGAAGCAGTGTACCTTTCCGTACCTTTTGTACACCATATCACCAGACCGTGTCAAGGGCTTAGATTGGGACATCTAGCCTTCAGGTAGCAGGACCCGCGCCTGGGACCCACGGACGGGCTATCAGCAGGTGTAATGCATCATAGAGTGTGGTTGAGTCCCATTGAAGGTCACAGCCGCAGGCCAAGAGCGACCCGCACCTATTTCCTTCTGCTAGCTCGTGCCACGACACCAGCTGGATGCGTTGACACACACATGTGTTGATTTTGCACAGTCGTCATAGCACGGTACATGATCCCATACTGCTGGTGCTTCTTCCATACAAATGCGGTAAAACCGGCAAGAGGGGAGTTGCGAAAATCGAACTCGCGGCCTCTCGCACCCAAAGCGAGAATCATACCACTAGACCAAACTCCCTCACATGTCTCACTCACGCTGGGCAACAAGGCCCACCGCACAGCAGTGTGCCGGCCTCACAGGTCCACCATACGCTGCTATCCATTCCCACATCTTGAAACAGCACACACATCAATCGCTGTTGTACAAGTCTAGATACATACACACACACACACACACACAAGAATGCTTGAGCCAAGGGCTGATATCAGCAGCAAGTAAAAGCAGATTGCAAACAATAAACAGCCTGAACTGACAGCCTCCATAAATTCATACACAGCTTCCATGGCTTGCCCAGCACGTGACCCCTTTGTCTGTCGTTTGCACGTGTCAAATATTGAGTGTTCACATTTATATCGCTTTGGTTGTACAGCAGGACATTGTAGGAGGAGGAAGCATCGCAGTATCCAGAAGTGTGTCCAAACGTGTGTCGTGCGCCTTTCAGTTTAATCCGTTGTATTTAGATATGTATCGTTTATCTAATAGAGTAATTTGATCTTGATTGTGTTGCATGTTATGTTTCGACGCTGTCGCCACAAGTGTACGGCATTTGGAGTCGGATTAATATTAGTAAACGAGCGACGATAGAGCAAGTGAACTTTGTGACTTGGCTCTAGAAGCGTTCTTACCTCTTGAGCGCAAACGACTACTTACAACTGGTGTCCTCATTCCCTATTTCTGACGAACTTGTAACGGAAGCAGTGTACCTTTCCGTACCTTTTGTACACCATATCACCAGACCGTGTCAAGGGCTTAGATTGGGACATCTAGCCTTCAGGTAGCAGGACCCACGCCTGGGACCCACGGACGGGCTATCAGCAGGTGTAATGCATCATAGAGTGTGGTTGAGTCCCATTGAAGGTCACAGCCGCAGGCCAAGAGCGACCCGCACCTATTTCCTTCTGCTAGGTCGTGCCACGACACCAGCTGGATGCATTGACACACACATGTGTTGATTTTGCACAGTCGTCATAGCACGGTACATGATCCCATACTGCTGGTGCTTCTTCCATACAAATGCGGTAAAACCGGCAAGAGGGGAGTTGCGAAAATCGAACTCGCGGCCTCTCGCACCCAAAGCGAGAATCATACCACTAGACCAAACTCCCTCACATGTCTCACTCACGCTGGGCAACAAGGCCCACCGCACAGCAGTGTGCCGGCCTCACAGGTCCACCATACGCTGCTATCCATTCCCACATCTTGAAACAGCACACACATCAATCGCTGTTGTACAAGTCTAGATACATACACACACACACACACACAAGAATGCTGGAGCCAAGGGCTGATATCAGCAGCAAGTAAAAGCAGATTGCAAACAATAAACAGCCTGAACTGACAGCCTCCATAAATTCATACACAGCTTCCATGGCTTGCCCAGCACGTGACCCCTTTGTCTGTCGTTTGCACGTGTCAAATATTGAGTGTTCACATTTATATCGCTTTGGTTGTACAGCAGGACATTGTAGGAGGAGGAAGCATCGCAGTATCCAGAAGTGTGTCCAAACGTGTGTCGTGCGCCTTTCAGTTTAATCCGTTGTATTTAGATATGTATCGTTTATCTAATAGAGTAATTTGATCTTGATTGTGTTGCATGTTATGTTTCGACGCTGTCGCCACAAGTGTACGGCATTTGGAGTCGGATTAATATTAGTAAACGAGCGACGATAGAGCAAGTGAACTTTGTGACTTGGCTCTAGAAGCGTTCTTACCTCTTGAGCGCAAACGACTACTTACAACTGGTGTCCTCATTCCCTATTTCTGACGAACTTGTAACGGAAGCAGTGTACCTTTCCGTACCTTTTGTACACCATATCACCAGACCGTGTCAAGGGCTTAGATTGGGACATCTAGCCTTCAGGTAGCAGGACCCGCGCCTGGGACCCACGGACGGGCTATCAGCAGGTGTAATGCATCATAGAGTGTGGTTGAGTCCCATTGAAGGTCACAGCCGCAGGCCAAGAGCGACCCGCACCTATTTCCTTCTGCTAGCTCGTGCCACGACACCAGCTGGATGCGTTGACACACACATGTGTTGATTTTGCACAGTCGTCATAGCACGGTACATGATCCCATACTGCTGGTGCTTCTTCCATACAAATGCGGTAAAACCGGCAAGAGGGGAGTTGCGAAAATCGAACTCGCGGCCTCTCGCACCCAAAGCGAGAATCATACCACTAGACCAAACTCCCTCACATGTCTCACTCACGCTGGGCAACAAGGCCCACCGCACAGCAGTGTGCCGGCCTCACAGGTCCACCATACGCTGCTATCCATTCCCACATCTTGAAACAGCACACGCATCAATCGCTGTTGTACAAGTCTAGATACATACACACACACACACACACACACACACAAGAATGCTGGAGCCAAGGGCTGATATCAGCAGCAAGTAAAAGCAGACTGCAAACAATAAACAGCCTGAACTCACAGCCTCCATAAATTCATACACAGCTTCCATGGCTTGCCCAGCACGTGACCCCTTTGTCTGTCGTTTGCACGTGTCAAATATTGAGTGTTCACATTTATATCGCTTTGGTTGTACAGCAGGACATTGTAGGAGGAGGAAGGATCGCAGTATCCAGAAGTGTGTCCAAACGTGTGTCGTGCGCCTTTCAGTTTAATCCGTTGTATTTAGATATGTATCGTTTATCTAATAGAGTAATTTGATCTTGATTGTGTTGCATGTTATGTTTCGACGCTGTCGCCACAAGTGTACGGCATTTGGAGTCGGATTAATATTAGTAAACGAGCGACGATAGAGCAAGTGAACTTTGTGACTTGGCTCTAGAAGCGTTCTTACCTCTTGAGCGCAAACGACTACTTACAACTGGTGTCCTCATTCCCTATTTCTGACGAACTTGTAACGGAAGCAGTGTACCTTTCCGTACCTTTTGTACACCATATCACCAGACCGTGTCAAGGGCTTAGATTGGGACATCTAGCCTTCAGGTAGCAGGACCCGCGCCTGGGACCCACGGACGGGCTATCAGCAGGTGTAATGCATCATAGAGTGTGGTTGAGTCCCATTGAAGGTCACAGCCGCAGGCCAAGAGCGACCCGCACCTATTTCCTTCTGCTAGCTCGTGCCACGACACCAGCTGGATGCGTTGACACACACATGTGTTGATTTTGCACAGTCGTCATAGCACGGTACATGATCCCATACTGCTGGTGCTTCTTCCATACAAATGCGGTAAAACCGGCAAGAGGGGAGTTGCGAAAATCGAACTCGCGGCCTCTCGCACCCAAAGCGAGAATCATACCACTAGACCAAACTCCCTCACATGTCTCACTCACGCTGGGCAACAAGGCCCACCGCACAGCAGTGTGCCGGCCTCACAGGTCCACCATACGCTGCTATCCATTCCCACATCTTGAAACAGCACACGCATCAATCGCTGTTGTACAAGTCTAGATATACACACACACACAACGCGGGTAAATTCACCTCCAGCTCAGGGTGATACCCATGAGTCAAAAACAATGGGCTATGACCTCTCGACCGGTTTATAGCATTCTGTAGCAAATTCAGCCGCATTCAAGTAGGTATCCCAAACAGATGGTTATGGAGATATGGTGAAGAAGGGGGACTATCATCAAGCTGCCTTCATGATGGAATATTTGCCTTCACAAAAGGGCAATGGCGGAGCTATTTATGCAATGGCCCTTACCAGTTAAGATATAGGTTAACCGTGTGCAGATAGGGAAGTGGAGCTAGGAGACGAGAGAGGGGCATCTAGAAGTTGAACTAGTAAGGATGGTGCAAAAGGCTTGAGGATGTAGGTGGTGGAAGCTGCTCTGTGGTCCCAAATAGAACCCTTTCTCTTATAGAACTAGTGTATGTTCAGCACACCTTAGCATGCTTAGTTGCTTTCACCACAGTTACGAGATGGCACGGAAATAACTACCATCACCTACTTTGACAACATCTGCATACAGTGGGTGCTACAAATTTTGGCAAGTGATTACCGCACATCAGCTTGCCGCTATTTTGCCAGGTTGTTCTTATCTTCATATCTCTGACATTGAATATCGGGTCTTACGCGAACTTCTATCAATTAATAATGAGGCATTGCTCAGAGATATACCGTCTGTCAAGACGGTGGCAGTGCGGGAAGCGGGGCAGCAGACCCCGCGACCCGCAATATTAGCGGTAGCTCCATGTACTTCTTGTAGTAAGATTATTAAATGTGGTTGAGAAACTCCAATCCTCGCTTAGGGTTCCGCTCTATGCCAGCCAGGCATACTTGCTGCTGTGTGCCTAAGCTATGCACTCGCACTATAACGCGAAACCATACACGGTAGTACAGGCGCTAGAGCGCAGCGCCTAAACTATCTCCTAAAGGAAAAGGTTCTGGCCCAGGGGCTCGACGTATGTCAAGGGCGTCAACAAGCTCCCTGGATGACGCCTAGGCTTCGCCAGCAGAATTTAAGCCTATAAGATGCAACGTAGAAATTTGTTGTATACAGTCCCGTGCTTACACGTAAGAAGAAGGGAGCCTACAGTCTAGGAAAGTTGACGAAGCGAGCCACAGCACTCCAGTTCCTTACCCAGAAAACACCCAATAAATAGTACGCATAGTTAGGCATCGAGTATTGCTGGAGCGTTTTCCATTAAATGGAGCGATAGTCCTGCTGTACGGCCCCTGACGCGATTCCTCATTGGACAGACTCAGCGAACTCCCAGATGTATTTCGTAGAATAGGGAACATTTCTGCCATGGAGTGCACAGTCGTTTGCATAGACAACAGCGAATTTTCACGAGATGGAGACTACGCGCCAACGCGCTTTCAAGCGCAAGCTGACGCAGTCAACTTATTAGCTGGGGCCAAGACACAGGCACATCCTGAGGCCACTGTAGGCGTACTAACAATGTCGGGAAAGACGCCTCGTGTCTTGGTTACCCCGACGCCAGATCTTGGTAAAGTCCTGAACTGCATGACGAACATTGAGATTGATGGTGAATGCAACGTCTCATCATCTGTGCAAATTGCTCAATTGGCCTTGAAGCATCGGCAGAACAAAAACCAGCGGCAACGTATCGTCATTTTCGTTTGCAGCCCAGTTACCGAGGATAAGGTGCGCAGTTGACCTTATCTGTAACGTGGGAAACGGGAAGCACATGTAGCTAGCAAATTTGTAGTGGGCCACTGCACCCGTGGGCACTACGCGGCATATGTTGGGGTTGGAGTACATACTTTCACATATGCTCAACTTGTGCCGTATGCTATGATCCCTGGTACGTTGTTTGTATTTGTGGAGGGGGAGAATTGTCATATTCGATGCCTTATGTGGTTGGGCAGGTGTGTTCGTGATTATACAGCGCCCTCCCTTAGGCACGGAAAAGAGTTTGAGGGAGCCTGCCTGCAGTTGGCGATCATCAAGTTTTGAACAAACATCAGAACCTCTTATCACATCGGTTGGTAAACCAACCTAACACAAGCCTTACATCGTCGTGCCTCCTGGGCCACGCAGAGCGACCTGAGAGGCCCCCCCGTAACCGTTTCGTTTACAGGCTGGTAATTTTCACTTTATCCCTTCAGGAAAAGCTGGTGAAAATAGCCAAAAAATTGAAAAAAAACAATGTGGCAGTGGACGTGGTTAGCTTCGGGGCGGAGGACGAAAATCAGGTGCGAAATATTTCAGTGCTTGCACAGTTCGCGCGGCGGTCATCCAGTTTTCTACGCGTTGACAGAGTATCAGCGTCCAACCGAGCGGAACTATATCGGCCATTACCTTGGCTAAAACCTTTCCAGAGACGCTTTATGAAAATCAATTCCCATGGCTATGTGCACGGGCTGAATGGGGGTCCCCTCCTAACTCCTATGACGCCCGCCTAACCAAAATTTGTATTAAGGCGGCACCAGTGGATTGGCACGACGGTGGCTTTTTGCCAATACGGGCTGTGGGCTTTCAAGTAATGAGCTATTTGAATTACCGCTTTGTCTCTCATGTAATATTGGTTTTGCTATCGCTGGAGTGTTGTGGCCAGGCGGTCATTATGAGGCGACGTCTGGGCATTTCGCCCTATCTCCTTCCCTGATCACAATCTGTTTCGTAGGAGAAGCTGGAGGCATTTTTGGAGGCTGTGAACTCCAGCGGCAACTCTCACCTTGTGACCGTCCCGCCCGGGCCAGTTCTTTCGGATGTGCTTATTTCATCGCCCATCTTCCAGGGAGAGGGCGGTAGCGGGTTTGGCTTCGCCGGTGGCGTGGGCGGGGCAGGCGGTGGCGCAAGCGGGGCAGACGGCTTTGAGTTTGGAGTAGATCCTAATATGGATCCGGAGCTAGCGCTCGCACTCAGGTGGGGTCTGCAAGGTTTGGATTCGCTCGTGAAATAATATATAATATTTCGGACAGGTGGACTGTTCGTGGCGTGCCTCCAGTCATTTAGCCTGCCCGGAATGCTGTGCTTCAGTTCTGCTTTCTCACTCTTCGATACCGACCTGTTTTGTGCAGTCTGACAAAGAGTAATCGTACATATGCCATATTGATCAGGGTGTCACTCGAGGAGGAGCGCGACAGGCAGAACCGTGCTGCGGCTGCCGCCGCGGCAGCAGCTGGAGCTGCACAGGCGGAGGGTGCCGGTGCCGGAGTCTCCGCCTCAGCTGCCGAGGGTGCCACGGCCGTCGCTGGAATTGCTGGGGCGGCGGCTACACCCGGGCCTGTGGCAGTGCCCGGCGTGGGCGCCGCCGGCGTGAGTGGAGATATGGACTTGGACGAAGACGCGCTGCTGCAGCAGGCCCTGGCAATGTCGATGGAGATTGATAACGCAGCGGCTGCGGCACAGGAGGCTGCGGCAGCAGCAAACGATGTCACTACGCCTGCACCAACGGCGGCACCTGTCGTGACGCCAGGTGCACCGCAGGTGGCAGTAGCGCCACCGCCGGCGGATCTAGATGTAATGGACGAGGACGCGGAGCTGCAGCTAGCCCTGCAGCTGTCGATGCAGGACTCCGGGCCGGACAACAAAGAAGACCAAAAGTGATACAGAGTTGCTTGAACAGGAGGATGTGTCAGTTAGTGCTACGGCGACGAGGACAGTGCACGGTACACGGAACATCGCTAAGGGATTAGTACTTATGGAACGGCTGAAAAGATGCTTCGCAAGCTGCCGTGTGGGGATTGGGGCAGTCTTGGGATTGACGTCGCTGAAAGTCAGGGAACGATACCGCGCCGTAGGCGTTACGATTTATCTTGATAATGTAAACAATGTTTGCTCTTGCACATGCCAAGTAAATCCTGTGGATGATGGGCTATAGCTGTATAACATTATGTTCAGCTCTACAGCTAATGCAAGGTGGCAATATGGGTATTGTACGCAGAACGAAGCTTGGCGCCAGGATTGCCACAGTACCAAAAACACCTTTAAAGTGTTGGGATAACATCGTTTAACTAGGAGCGCGTGTAAGACCGGGTGCATCTAAATGTGAGTATATCTCGTTACTTGGCGTTGAAGGGTTTTGATATCGGTCCTCCCATGCCGTACTGCAAAGTTGGTTGTTACGGAAAGACGACCAAAAGACACCTCGCCTTTGCATCTGCGATCGCAAGCGCCAAGTGGTCGTCGTTTGGGGACAAACTACTGCGCTAAACGGAAGTAGGGCGGTACGACGGTACCACCCAACTTTGTTTAAGCGCACGAGGTTGCACCTCGAGGACAATTGTGTTAAGACCGTTGTTAGAGTTATAAATCTAGGGTCCCAGGCTTGACAGCGTCAGCCGCGACGCACAATGCACACGATGGTTATTTCTAGGCTGACATATAACGCTGGCAATAGCAGAGATATAAGGCGAGGCGTCCTATGCTCGTCTTTCCGTAACAATCAACATTTTCGTACGGCACGTCGGGAGGACCGACATGAAAGCCAAGAGGCAAAATTTCTTATTTGTAGATGCAAACGTTCTGCATACGCTTTGGGTTAGACTTTGCTGCATTAATAGGTGTAAATCATACCCTTGCATCTTTGCGGGACACGGCCTTTGGGCGCGCTACCGAGTTGTCAAGGAAGATCACATAAAGGTGAGTACCCGATGAAAGATGTACACTGTTACCCTATCGGCTACTTCGGCACCGGGAAGGTTCTCAAGACCTCGGGACGCTGCTTCGATCTTTCCTGTTGATTGATGGTTGAGTTAAGTAAATGCTTTCATATTTCTAGTTTTCTAAGATTGTTTGGACTTCGATGGCTTCCAAGGCTGGGAGGGCGCTGCGGTCAGGCTTGGCGCGCTGTGTTTGCTGAAGGCAGTTATGTGTCCTGACGAGCGTGATGAAAAATGATGAATATAATTTTGCATTTGATTGATCTTGCCTGGATCGGCGCGGCCTGTATCGTCAGGAATTGCCGGCACTGGGCTTGCGCTCCGGGCCTGCGTCTACCTGGGCATACATCTTGTTCAGCAAGAAGTCTTAAGCCTGCTCACACTGGCGCTCAATGCTCGGGAGTCAAGCACACAGGGGCGCTGTCGCACGCCCATGCCAACTTGTTCAGCAGCCTGGCAGCGTTCAGCTTCCTTGCGTGCGTCAATCCGTAGCTAAACGTTGCCAGTCTCTGCATCTGCTAGCCGAGCGGCTTCTATATTCGGGGAGCCCAACCTCCCATGCGCAAGTTTTTTTGAGGCAGCGCCGGCGGGGCGTCGTCGCTAGCGGTCACCAGCAACCATGGGAAGTGCGAACAGACGGTAGTGCGTTGTCGAAGGCGGATGCGACTTCTAATGGAGTGGGCACCAGTGCCGATGCCGAAGCTTATCATTTGAACGGGGGCGGAGTCGCCCTGCCACCGCCAACTACATCGGCGAGTAACGTCGCATTGCCAGCGGCTGCAGTACCTGTACAACGGCCGCATCGTTGGAAGGTGGTGACCATGATGGCGGTTGCGTTCGTGTTGTGCAACATGGACAAGGTAAGCTGACATTCTGACAGACGTCTGACCTTACCCAAACACATTAACTGCTACCGGCTCAGACGGTCAGATATAAGCCAGAGGTGTATTAAGATAACACGTCGCGCGCTTAGGACTTCTGCAGTTTCAGGGAACGTGGCGTCTCCAATGGTAAACCCCCACCACTCCAGCCCTTATAAAGGCCCAAGCAGTAGTTTCACAGCATTCCGGCTTTGAACATTCCTTAGCCACCCGCCCTGGCGTCCTGAGATGTCATGGGGATGGATGCAGGGTCGCTATTTGGGTCTCTGCCAGCACCACTGCATTGCGACATGCACCGCCCTCATGTCGAACTTCCTTGTTCTGTAGAAGCGCACGGCGGCGCCTGGGTTCCCAAATGGGGGGAGGGGGATTTGCTTCACTGTAATAATTATCACTCTGGCGTTCTGCTGAGCGCCCGTCCATCCACGTGACCCAATTCCCGCTCTCCCACCCTCCCTCCCCCTCGCTACCTTCCCTCAATCGTTCGCGTTTCTGAATTGTGTCTTCACTTGTTAGTGAGCCTTCTTGAAGCCTTACTACTAGCATTTACATCCTCATCTTCTAGCTCATCGTCATTCCAACCATAACAAGCATGTGAAAGACATATTTAAATTTTGTTTTCTTCCTCCCCAAACCATAAAGCAGAACAAAAGATGAAGCATCTCCAAACTTCCTTGCCTTCCTTTCCAATCGACCCTCGGGGTATGCGCCTTGGCCTATTAGTCTCTTGGGTTTTGCGTTCAGTTCTTTAATCTTCGTTTTTCCCTGGTGGAATTCACCCTTACCCCGGTGTTCAGATCTGGTGTATAAAAACACCTCAAATACCCACGAAATCCCAGGTGGTTTTGTTCTTGCACAACAGCGCGTCGCATACACACTGTTTTACGAATGTTTATTTCTTTATTTAGATAAAGATAAGATTTAGATAAAGAAGAAAGGTGCTTGATTTGTATCCACAGCTCCACAGCCGGTAGCACCGTACACCTGTTTATCCAACGGCGGCACGTGTAACATCCGGCTCGCTTACTGGCTGGTTGGCTTCTGGGATGCTCACGGCAATTATGGTCCCAGGGGCTGCAGGAATATATCGTCAAATCCTGATCTGTACATTTATGCCTTCCCCACACCTCACGCCATACGACTTAGTGTATTCGCCCTTCCCCACTCACGCCTCCCCTTCGGCAATCGACTGTTTCATTGCGGGAGTGCTTCATTGCGTTGCGTACATATTCCTCCTCGCCTGTGGAAGTGTTGATTCGAATTCTTCGTCTTCCACCTTCCCAGGCGTTATTGGATTCATCTTGTTATCTCGAGCCTCCACCCCGTGTCGGTTGGAGTTCCAAGTCTACTTACCCCCCACCAGTCGCGCACACATCAATTATCCGCAACCCTGTTCAACGTCACCTACTGGGATCCTCTGTCTTTTACCCCAATATCCATCTCCTCGACCTTTTTCCGCAAACTTAATTTGCAGGTGAATATGTCAGTGGCGGTCATCCCCATGGCATCGGAGCTTGGATGGTCTGCGACAGAGCGTGGCCTCGTCTCCTCATCCTTCTTCTGGGGATACTCCCTCACCCAGCTACCTGCAGGGTACATCTCCACTAAAATCGGGGGTGCGAAGGTCCTCGCCGCTGGCGTGGCGCTGTGGTCGTTCGGGACCCTTATCGCTCCTCCGGCAGCACAGCTCAGTCTCTTGGCGTTGTGCACAACGCGCGTCTTGGTTGGCCTCGGGGAGGGCTTCGCGCCTAGCGCCGCCACGGCTGTGTTGGCGAGGCTGGTGCCATCGACGGAGCGCTCCCGTGCCGTCAGCTTGGTGTGGGGTGGCTTGGACGTCGGCTCTGCGGTTGGACTGCTGCTGTGCGGTCCGCTCATCCGGATGTTTGGGTGGCCATCCGTGTTTTACCTCTTCGCGGTGTTGGGGCTGGTGTGGGCGGCGATGTGGCCTTTGGTGCAGCCGGACAAGATGGATGAAGACGTGAGTACAAAGCGTTGGGAATTTCGGGGATGGGATCCGGCATGGATGGAGGGAAGCAACAGGAAATATTCTATCACATGCAATGATGACGGGACGAAGGCAGGAAAGAGCAGGAAGACAGGACAGGAAGACCAGAGATGAAGACAAAACAGGAAGATAAAACAGGACAGGGCAGGAAGGCAAGACAGGACAGGACAGGAAGGCAGGACAGGATTATGAAGTATGGTTTAGGGGTTATATTGGGGCAGTGAGTTGGGTACAGCAGCAGTGGTGAAAGGATATTTCGCAGTCCTTCGACGTTTGGCTGCCCGAATAACAGTGCCCTGTGCGGGATACGTATACATACAAATGTATGTACGACGTTTAAACAAGCGAGGATATTATACGTGGCGGGTGTAATTCCGTCATGGCGCTGCATATATACCTTTCTTGTGTGTGTGCGCCAACTGGCCAATCATACTTTTCTTAGGGTTTAGCTAGTTGCACCCCAAGCCTTGTGGTCCTTTTAAGGGTGTTTGCATATCGTGGAGAGTTTAAACGATCACGTGGGCCGCAAATACACGTTTTTGTTGTCTGTGATATGCCCACCTAACCCCAAGCGCGATGGATCGTACACCCGAGGCTGCGCAGGCCGGAACAGACCGATCTGGCGCGGGCCCGGGCCCGTCCTCGGACATGGTCGTCGGCGGGTAAACATACGTATGGTTATGGCGCGAGTCCTTACTATGGTATCAAATCCTCAGTTACCCCTGTACGTTGGGTTACAGCACGGCCGGGGCGTGGGCACGGGTTGGCAGTCCTGGATGCCTTTTGCCGGCCAGATGCCTGATCAGGCTATTGTTCCCTCAATCCCTCGATTGCAGTAGCAAGCAGCAACGTTGTAGCAGTGGATCCAGGATCCAAAGAGGGTTAAATGAATATGAATCCGTTGGATGCGAAATCAAACGTAGATCCCACACCTAGACCGTTTGGAAGTATGTCAGTGCAAAGATATCGATTTAGATATGTAGATTTAGAAGTAAACATCTTAATCCATCGACATCCGGAGGAGGTGGTTATCTGTGTCTGAAGGAGAGGAAACCAATAACAGGACGAATTGTCAGGGATGTTGAAAGAGTAAGAGTGTGGATGCAAAGCTCTGCGGACACAGGGGCGGGGCGCCACCCGCATGTTGTTGCGCGGGTGTTGTGAATGCGCCTTGACTGGGAGAACATGCGGTGACCGAAAAGAATGCTAAATTTATTTCATCTCTTGCCTTCTGTGGTATTTATACTGCTCTCCTGCCCAACAAAAAATTTCGCTATGTAGAATTATGTCGCCATATTATATGCGGTGATTTGTATAGAGATACTCTTGAGGTATGGATTTCACAGCAGGATGGTTCAATAGGTGATAGGTTTTCCGGCATCAAGCTGCGATGTTTCTCCGGGGCGCCCTTCTGTCTCTTTCAAAACTACGCTGCGATGTCCGCGGCAACTCGGTTATATGCCTCCTGTTAAACGTTGGCCAAAGCCGCGGAAGGCCAAGCTGCGTGTACTTGTGCCTTCTTGCTGTCTCTCAGTCCTAACTACCTCCACTCATTAAGGGGTAGCTAGTTCCCGCAAACCACGTTCCTTCCCTGGCGTTTTGATTTCGTAACTATTTGTTGGTGATTTCATTATTACATTCACGATCACGTGAACTCCACCATGGTGACGCAGATGATTGCCGAGCAGAGAAAGAAGGAGCAAGAGCGTGCTATGCGCGCCGCGCTGGCGCAGGCCCAGGCGGTGGGTGGCGATAAGCCGGGCCTCTCCTTGGAATCGGTGGACGAGCTGCCCCTCTCCGCCACGTACACGAAGCTGGAGAAGGGCCTGCCGCCGGACGGCAAAGTGCCGTGGGCTGAGTTCTTCCAGTAAGTCTTTCGGAGGCGTGGCGCTTGCAGTCGGGCTGTGTCTCAAATGCAGTTGTCTTAAAAACCCTATCTAAACCTATGGGCGACCTGCCGTTTCGTGATGAACCTACTTTTCTTTGAAAAGTCCTTTATATTAGGCATTCTATACAAATTTTACGGACGCCTCTCCAGACTGAACGGGACCTCCCTTTTTTGTTCACACGGGTGCCGCTGCTACTGTGGCTTTTAGAGTTATGCAGATATGGCAATCATTTATTTGTTGACACGAGTAAGTAAGTTCTGTTGTTCTGAGTTCAAAACAGGCTCAAATCTCACACCCATTACGCAGGTCTCCACCGGTATGGGCCGTCACGGTTGCGCATTTTTGTTTTAACTGGGGCTACTACACACTCCTGGCCTGGCTGCCATCTTACTTCGAACTGGCGCTGGGGCTCAACGTCGAAAAGTCGTCCTTCCTTACCCTCATCCCCTACATCGCCATGACCGCCATGATGCCGCTGGTCGGCCCCGTCGCCGATGGCTGGGTGCGCGCCGGCGTGCCGCTGACGCGCGTCCGGAAAATCTGCCAGGGCATCGCATTTGTCGGTCCTGCGGTGTGCATGATCGCCTGTGCGATCCTGACCCCCGCCGCAGCCGTCACAGCCAAAGCCGCCGCCAGCGGCACGGCCGTTGCCGGCCCAGTCCTGACAGCCGTCCTTGTGGGCCTGATGTCCGTGGCGTTTGCCCTTGGAGCCTGGTCGCGCGCAGGGCTGTATTGCAACCACCAAGATCTGTCCCCCAAGTACGCTAGCGCTCTCCTGGGTATCACTAACACCGCCGGGGCCGTGCCCGGAGTGCTGGGTGTCAGCGCGGCTGGCTACTTGCTCGACACCACTGCTAGCTGGGCGCTGGCGCTCTTCATCCCGACGGCGATCTGCCAGCTGTTCGGTGCGGCGGTGTACTCGGTACTGGCTTCTTCAGAGCGCCAGAGCTGGAGCTGAGTCAAGGAGAGGGGTTGGGCAGGGCAAGGGGGGAATACGCTGCGCGGCTGGATCAGAAGGTGCTCTGTGTGTAATACCCTTAGTTTGCCTGCGTATACAAGAAGCTCAAGGTGTGCTCACTTACCCCGGCTCGGCCAGGGTGAGCTCCTTGCCCCGGATGGTAGATGGACTGGGGGATGGGTGGAGGTGGTGATCGGCCTGTCTGGTGCGGTCTGTCAGTCTGCCGGTCTGGCCCTCGGGTTAGGCTAGACAGTACGGGTCGGGGGGAGGAATGGAGGGTATGAGTTGAAACGTTATGTGAGGAGGTGGGAAACGACTGCAGGAGCTGCAGGGGGATTGTTTGCCTCAACGTCCGTTGAGGAGGAGGAGAAGGAGAAGAGAGGGAAGCGGTCGGTCGAAATATTAGAACACACAGGTCCTCGCTGCGTTTTGCCCCCTTGTCGGTTTGCACTGCCGTCCGTAGTGGCGGTGCCACATCGTCGAGGTGCGACGCTTGGCCGTATCTGCCTCTGCGGTGCCTGAATGCATTGTGCTGTGTTTGGATGAAGGACTCGATTTGTCCACGCGTTGTCAGTGATTCTGATTTAAGTTGCTTGTGTACGACACTGGCAACTCATGGGTGAACGAAAAGTAGCACGTCGGGGTAAGGCGATGCCGGGGGAGGGACAGGAGATGAAGCGGCGCTGGCCGGGGATTCACGGAGGGAAAGGCGCTGCCACTCGGCCGTGATGTGAACGGGGCGGGAACGGCATAAGGGGCGCTTCATTGACACGCGAGTTGCCTCAAGCCATGGGTTATGGTCCATGTGGCAATGCATGGCATGTTATATGCTGTCTTTGCTGCCGGCTGCTGCTGCAATATCCACCACCACCGTGCTGCGCTATGCTGTGCCGCTGTTGGCTTTGCTGCGTTGCGCATTTAGATGCGTTTTTTGTTTTACGAAACTTTAATATGCCCCCCGCGATTTTCCTCGGTTGCGCGGGTTGTGTAGGTGGGCGCCGGGTGATGTTGCATCCTCTCTCTCGGCGAGCGAGTGCGCGAGCGTTAGGGAAAAAGGGAATGAGGTGGGAACGTTATCAGAGCAACAATCTCTTTCTGGTTTCTTTTCTTATCACATACAGCTTTCTCAGATTGTTGCGGTGCCGCGTGTTGCGGTGCCAGGTGTGTTTTTTCGCCGTATAAGAATTGACGTGGACGTGCAAGCCTCTTCTCCCGGGGGTTAGTGCCAAGTTGGCAAACCGAGACCCGCGGGGCAGCCGTAAACTAGCCGTAATATTTGTCGCGGAGTACTTAAAACTAGTCTCGTTTCCTCTGCTGCTGTTGCCCGGCGTGTTGGTGGTCGGGGTGGGTCCTGTAGGGTTTTTGTAATGTTGTGTTAAAAGGGGTTGGCCGTGGCGAAAACAGGCAAGACGGAGCTCCCAATCCAAGAACGGATCAAGTGGGGGACGTGAAGCTGGATGCGGGACACGGGGCCGGAGGTAAAAAAAGCCAGGACATCCCCCCGCTAACCACAGACATACACACACACACACACAGACAGACATGCACTCATGCGTTCCGGAACATGGGCGGCACACACAGCTCTATCTTACGTCTTCTTATATGTTGCCGCGATCCGACGGCGACTGTTTAAGTATGGGTTTTCGTTCTGTGCCCCCGGCAAGGTTGGTAGAATGGGAGGGGAGCCGGACGCTTTCAGGCGCATCATGTGTGTGTGTGTATTTGCCTGTATTACCGAAGTAGCAGCTTTCGATGCCCAATTTTCTAGGGGGTTCGTTTCTCGGGCCGGAGGCATTCGAGACACAAGATATTTGCTCGTCCAATAGAGCGACTCTCTTGGTTTATATAAATAGGCCCTGGGCTGCTACCTGGCTGCGCGGTAAAAGGGCCCTACGTGGTGGCGGTTTAAATTCTGGCTTTAAATGATACAACGGGTCGCCTTCCTCGTCGTGTTTTTGACATTCTCTATCTCTCCGTCTTGTCAAGTGGGTCTCATGCAACTCAAGTCGTTGCGGTTGCCGTACCTATCTTGGGCACAAGGTTAGAGCGCGCACACTGCCCCGCCCGGCGTAATTACCACCTCCTTCCCACGTGTATCCACGCTGAGGCGGAAATTTCGGCGATATCGTGATGGCGGTGCTGAGGGCAACGGCTATAGCGCATGTTGCCAAGTACATTCGGTATTTGTAAGTTGATATACGCACAGAGAGAGTCAGCTTGTTTCGCCCGCTGTCTGGAGGTTACTGATTGGTGGTCGTGCCATCTGCCAGGTGGTGACTTAAGAACCCGGTGATTTGGTCCCATGGCAGCCTCTTTTGTGGCTCTGCAGTGATTGTGTGATGATATGTTTTTGGTAGTGTGTGTTGGCATCCATCCGGCATGGCACCCATTTGAAACGACCTCAAACAAGCGGACCCCCGGGGTATTAAGTGATTGAAGGCGGTCTATCTTTACGTGATGTCATTTTCAGCCAAGAAAGCGGTGAGGTTAGGCTTCAAAGAGGACTCACGTTTGACGTTTGTATTCGTTTGATGCTCTCTGGGGGCGGTGGTGATGGTGGTGGTAGAGTTCGGTGGCCCGCAGCTCTGCGAGGGCGGATAGCGCAGGTTAAATTGTGGTTGTGGCTTTACATGCGTTTGTGTGTACGTATATGGGGATGCATGTGTGCGGACCCGAGTGTAGCTGTCATGTTTGGGTAAGGCGTTGTTGATTGGGTAATTTGTTGGGCAAGTGCACGCTGGCATGACGTGGCGAGCGACCAACCGCCAACTGACATAAGCCTTTTATCAGTGTATGTTAGGGCAGTTCCCCAATCACACTACCTTTCCTCGGGTGCGGGTGCAGGTGCAGGTGCGGGCGAGTTTGCGGGCCGCTTGCGCCGAATGTTCAGCAACAGCACAGGATTGAATGTCTGGTACGGCACAGGGGAAAACAGGACGACCTTAAGGACCACGCACCACGAAATGAAGTATTGGATTGCTTTCTGACAATGCGGAGGTGGACGGAAGAGAACGGGGACAGTATACGGGCTGCAGCTGCAGGGCGCGTTTGGTGACGTAAAAGCAACGACAGTGACTCTGATCCCCCACCCCCATGCTTTCTTTCTTCAGTGCTCGGCTAAGCTTTTCTTTGCTGGGACCATCCCTAGAGTAGTGATGCAATTGTTGAGATTCCTCGCGTTTTATAAGTTTTTTGCGCGAGGTCCCGCCGGTGTGCTTCTGCTGGGCGCCCCCTGCCTTTAAAGATGAATTCTCTCCATTGTGATGGTGGTGGCGTTGATGCATATGTATAATCGCAAGCATCAGGAGGATTGAGCGAGGCTGTGGAGACTTCGGAACTGTGCATGTTTTCCTTAAAATGGCGAATGTGTGTAATGTACAGAAAACGGCAGGTCGTAAAAACATCAGGACAGCCAGTGCATTAGCGAGAGGGTGATGGCATTGATGGGCATGACAGGAGTGGACTATGCCCTCTGCTCGTAGCGCATCTTAGGAGCACTTACAGAACAACGGCGGCGGTAATGTAGCAATATGTCCCCTCGCCTTGGATGCAGATCCCCTCCATCCCTGTCCCTCTCTAACAAGAAAAATCCGTGACGTTTCAAAACGGTTCCATTTCATCGGATATGATACATGATGGTGTTTACAGGGAGGACTTGGCTGACCGCAAATCCAACAGAGCGTATGTTGCGCATATGGACAGGGCAGGGCACGCTTGTGCTGTGGCACGGCATAGCACAGGACCATACACTGCTCTTCAGCCGTTTCCTCGTGGCCTGCTGTCGTGGCCTATACGCGATGGGATGGCCCGTTTCATAGGTCATAGAGGCTGTCTTCCGAATGCCACGCGCACACTCTTGCATCATCATCTGCACGCGCACTCTTTTTTACGCCACCTGCTTAACCCCAATCCCCCGCCGTTCCCATCAGCCTGGTGATCAGCTGAGCTCGTAGTCGCTGATTGCGCGGACGGGGAGGGAGAGCTTACCATGGTTGTGGAGGAACTCCTCAAGACCTTATTAACGCTGGAGCAATAAGGCCGCGACCTCAACCACCACCATACATCAACCTCCATCGTCATCATCAACCCCCGTCCTCACTGCCAGCGCCACCACTATTACAGTTAGCACCATAAGCACCAGCACTGCTGCAGAAAAACTGTCCAGTCACACTTCCCAGCGGCAAAAGTGGTTTCGGAGCGGCCGCGCAGTGACGGAGATCCGGATTAGGCAAGGATGCGTACTGTGAAGGTACCTATAACGCGGTATTGTGGGGTGAGAGGTGAGGGGGATAGAGGGACGAGGCGGATGGGGATGGGGGTTAAGGATTAGGTTTAAGGGGATGAATTCAGCGAACCATAAATGAATACGAAAAGATGAGGAGGTGGAGGTTCAAAATACAAAACGCACAGCATCCATGCGTGCATGTGTGCAGTGCGTTTTGTGTTTTGAACCTCATACGTACGCGCAGTACAACGTACACCAGTAATCCGAAACATACAGATACAGACGGCGGCTCTAGCCCCGATGACTCACAGCTGGGTAAGTGCTTGGGGTCAGCTTCCACCGTACAGCTAACACCGAGATGGCAGAGGGCCCCACGTACGACACCGCACGGCAAGTGCAGATAGCTGAGTGCAATCTGGCGGGCCGCCTCCTCCCGCGCTGCATCGGAGCCGGCCGCAGGTATGGAAAGTCGTTGGAGCCAACGGAAACCGTTGTCCTGCAAAACGTAAACTCCCTATTCGGGTGTACAATTGGAGGAATTACAGCGAGGGAAGTCAGAGGCTATTTGCCAGAGAGCCGGAGGAGTGTGTATATGGCCATTAACGAAAGGAGTGAACATACCCTGAAGGGTAGGGATGGGTAAGGACAGGAATGAAGGGGGAGGGAAGCCGAGAAAACAGAATCCTGGTGCTGATACTGAAAAAACGAGGACTAAACGTGGGGGTCGAGGGCGGAGGGGGCAAGGCAAGGCACGGCAACCATGTCAACGCCAAGTCGCCATTCAGTACACTTTTCGCTGCCCCCCCCCCTTTTCCTTGCCCCCTCATATATCCCCAAGCTCCCCCGACCTCAAACCCTTCCTCGCCCGCCCACGTAACCCCACCCGGTGGTTCGTTTTCAGGTTGTCCACTTGCTTCTTGAACAGGGCCTGCCAAAACTCCTTGCACACGAACTTGATGATTTCCAAAGTGTCCCCCAGCCGGGTTTTGTCCCGAGTGTACCTGCGCGTGTGTTGGGGAAACGAGTACGTGTGTATGTGTGTCAGATTAGGACGCAAACTGCATCATCTCCCGAACCGATGGAAAGCAGACGGAGTGTATTTAGCACACAGCACACAGCACGGCGTAGTGGATTAGGAATGGAGCCGAAGGTAACTCGCTGTACCCTCCCCCCCTCTCTCTCCGTTTCTTTCCTGTCCTTCTGGAGGAAAGCAAAAACACTGTCAGCCCCGAATGCGCACTTTGGTACGGACAGACAGACGGACAGAGAGGCACAGACAGATAGAGAGGCACAGACAGACAGAGAGGTAAATCTCAAACCCTAAAACCCTAATAAAAATATCTAAACCTGCGGATAAATCTACTTGTATGTACGTTTGTACGTACGTGTGGATATGTACCCGTGCAGGAGCAGGGAGCGATTGCTCGAAGTGGACTCCGGATTGGAGGTGTGTGGGATTATGTGTGCTGTAGAGGGTGATACTGCGCTCCGCCAGTCTGTGTCTCTGTCTGTCAGTCGTTCTGTCTCTATTTATTATGCGCTCGGGATAAATGAATGCAGTGGGGGACGCACCTTCGGAACTAGTATCGTATGGCCCCTCCTTGAATGGCATCATGCGGATACAGGAAGCCGTACACCCTTTGCCGGGCTCAACCCTGTATACCTCTTACCCTTCCCCCTCTTCTTCTTACCCTTGTTCCAAGCAGCAAACACACCTCCACATGTGGGCCCAAACCGCAACCCTCCTCCCTCACCCCCCTCGCGCCGCCCACAGATCAGGACCTCAGATAACGACGCCCAAAATATATCAGCTGGTGTAGGATGTAACATATTGCTACATCCAAAATATGTTTAAGCCCTTGACGCTCCTCGCCTCCCTCTTGTCCCCCTATTTTTAAAACCCGCACAGCCCCTCCACCACGTCATCCTGTCCCCCATTTGTATCTCCGTTCGTCTGTGCGTCTGTTTGGGTCAAGCGGGGGCGCCGCCCCCGATTTCTATCATTCCAATAGTATTATGATGCTGTGGTTCGCGGTAATTTATAGGGTGAGCAGTGCGCAGGAGCCAGCCAGGCCCCCAGTGAGGTCCTGTGTGCCCGCGTCCAAATGTGGTATTCTCTTGCTCGCGTGGAAATGCGGGTGTGAGCAGGTTGTGATCCCCGATGGCACTCTCTTGCTGCTCAGTTTGTCCCGCTGCTGCTTAAATTTATAATGCCCACCTCTCCGCCAGTTGTTGCCCCACCCGGAAGCCGACAGCCTCCAAGGCTGCGGCCGCCGCAGGACCACTTTGCTTCTCATGAAAGAGCCTCACACTCTCCACGCAAAGAAGTTCTAAGCAGACCTGAAGCCCATCCGAGTTAGGGACCGGAGCAAAGCGGATGCGGGGTGCACGTTGGTACGGATGCCGATTGGATGGACAAATGGCGACTACGACGCCATAAGAGATGCTCTGTCCATCTTGTAAAATACCTCAGCGCAGCGTCTTGCGGGCTTCTTTACACCAGCGGCTGGAGTTGGCGATGGTTGAAGCCCAGACATCGCTGTCCGTCCAGAAGACTAAGGATGTTTTACCTAAAAGTTATCATCAGTAAAAACATAAGTTGTCTGCACTTACGGGATCTTGAATTGAAACAGTATGATGAGACCCAGTCTTCAAACTGTACCAGTGCTCGAGTTAATGCATTTGGAAGCTTGCCACCTTAGCTAAAGAAACAACATTTCAAAAAAATTAGAATGATTAGATTTTTCGAAGCCTTGAGCGGTTCAGCGTCGCATGGACGTTTCTTGTTACTTACGTACGACTTGTAACCGTCAACCATATTATTAGAGCCCGAAGTGCCCAAAATGCCCGAATTTCCCGAAGTGCCTGAATACTGTTTGAACCAAATGCATTCAAATTTCAATGAAACCCCATCCAGACCTCCATCCCTCCTACTTGAGGCAGCATGAACGTTCTGGTGGTCCGTCCATTAGCTTTCCCCCTTCCCCATAATTTTTACGTGCGCCCGAGTAGCCGTATTAAATACCGCTGCCAACACGTGCCCACTACCCGTGCGTCACTGCGCAATTTGGCACGCAGGGGCGCGCGCCCAGCCTCTTAATTATATGTGTGCCCGGCTGCATTTTAGATCTTTGCATTTATATAAATATTTATTAAAGAAATATCAAATTAAAGTAGTAGAATAATAATTTCTTGCGATGTTACATAATTGCGGGATTGGACTTAATAAATTAGGGCTGCGATGTTCATGAGGTAGCTGCTGTCGTTTCTGATGAGGCCGCCGATCGACGCTGACGCTGCTGTACTGCTGCACATACGTACGTGCTTCGCATGCTGCGTATGCGCCTGCTGCTGAGCTTGCTGTTATGTGAATAGTCCTCCCTGCTAGGTGCGTGAAGTGTTCGTTGCTCGTGGACGCACGAAGCTAGATGGATGGAAATACCTACCTTTACCTACCTTTAGTTTACCTATCTACTTTACCTATCCACCTTTACCTATCTTTACTTTAGCTGCATCCATTGCTTACTTGTCGTCGCACATACAGCAAGCTAAATGGGCCTTACCCCCCCTCCCAAAAAACATATAACGATCTAACCCATCCAAATCACCTACATCACAGTACCGCTGACGCTTTTAGATTACTCATACGTCGTGCTTTTATATAAGCGGCGGCACGGGAGCTTACGGATGACCCATGTGTCTATCTGTCCACGCCAAGCGTAGCCAAGTTGGCTTATCAAGACCGTCAAAGCTTCTATGTATTCTCTTCTAACCGTTATAGTAGGTGAGGGGTTTATGATGTAAGAGAAATATGCGGCCCGCAATCTTGCAGCATTTCTGAAAAGAATGGCTGCGTCGGTTAACGATCAGGACTTGCCGCGTCGGTTGCCTGTCGGTCTCCTGAACCTTCTCATAGAGCTAGTGGTGGGGCTGTTAGGCTGTTGAATGCTAGTCCATACTGCGGTGACTAATAACTGTTCGGACAGGAAGGAGTTTGTGAAACAAACGAACGTGTTTCGGGTAAGGTTTATTCGGACTGGATTGGTCTTGCTGAACGTGTTTGGTGCGCCTTTTTATTGGTCTGGTGTGTCTTCTAATGAACACTTAAGATGTGATAAAATAATGTATTTTATTTGGACGATTTTTGACGTAAGGTACAGCACACGAATATGCTTGGCGGATGCATTAAAACTTACCGATTTGTGCACGGCCTGCATAAGGATCTGAGCGCCGTGTGACATCAGAAAAAAATATTTAAGTAAAAATCGAAGGAGGAAAAATGAAAAACAAAGGGAAAACGCAATAGCGCAGTTTCAGAGCTGTCACGGAAAACGTTTAACCGACGACAGAAACGGAACGCTTCCCCCAATCAGAACAAAAAATGCGTTTACTTCCCAGGTGGATGCTCCTAACCGTAACTTCGATTACATGCGTCACGTGCAATCACTACATTAAACTTAGCAACACGACATTATTGATTTAAGTTCAATATGATTTGATCTTTTAATCATTCATCAAAGTGAGAATGGGGTAAGGAAGTATCACTACTGTTCGCACCTTCGGGTGTCACGTATTGGAAAAAGATCAAGGCATAATGAATCACGATTTCATATGGAAATATCATCCTTTGGCATTGTAGCCGTCATGCGGTTCAGCTGCAACACAGCTAGCTGACACATCGAGTTAGTACGACGGGGTACGGACCTCCTACGCTGAAAGACCTACTACGCATACAAAATAAAGCAGCTTCTATCTGTAATGATATTTTCATTGGTTGCCTTTAGTCGACTTGTACAAAATGGCTTCGTCCGCGATGCTTTGTGGTCTACAGCAGCGGTACCCCATGCCGCGTGGTCTAGGGTCTGCACTTCATGGCAGCCGGCTGTCTCGTTCTCGATTGATTGTTGTGGCCAACGCAGCAAAGGATCCCAATGCTCCTATCCAAAGCAATCCGCTCGGCGCCCTGTCCTCGCAAGCTGGCACAGTTACACCGCTGCCACGCAGTGAAGAGGCCAGGAAGTACTTCCGAACGGTCAGTGAATCTGCTCGCATACATGTGATAACATGGGTTATTAAATGCGACCTGGATGGTTGCAAAGCTTAACGCTCATCGTATGCGAGGAACCTTGTTGGAAAGTGCTATAACCACATAAGTAGCTATTAGAACTTAACTAAGTGTATCTTCCCTGAAGTTAATGACATTTGGTCTGAAGGGTCTCACCTGGCACACGATCGTGAAGTATGCCATCCTGACAATTAGAACGGGCCCATAACATGATCTCCTCTCAGGTATACGACTTCCCGCAATGGCAAACCCATCGGAGCCAGTTTCGCCTTATGAAGCGGCTGTTCACCATCCCGCAGTAAGTGGTGAAGCGCATTTGCAACCGTCGACACGCAACTTCTGGTGCCGCAGATATGGGCACGAAGGAGAACCACAACGACATTTTATCAATCCATGATCACATACTCTGTCTCAAGATGTCTCATATTTCCATACCCTTCCGACCAGGTCTTGGTTTCGTGTCAAAGCTTCTTTGCGATGCCTTGCCATGTCGGAACCCCTGACACACGCAGGTCTCATATCATCCAAAACGCGATGCCTTCCATTCTCTGGGTCGGTATCGTCTCCTCCGCTCTGGCTGCCTACATGGCCGCCTACGACCAGCATCTCCTTCCGGATGGCCTCCCCTCCCTCATGCCGAACGCCTCCTGTAGCGCCTTCATCTCCAACACCAGTGTCGCCCTGTCGCTCTTACTCGTCTTCCGGACTAACTCCAGCTACGGTCGCTGGGATGAAGCGCGCAAGATGTGGGGCGGTTTGCTGAACCGCAGTCGTGACATCATGCGCCAAGGCGCCACCTGCTTCCCCGACGACCAGGTGGAGGCCAAGAAGGCGCTGGCCCGCTGGGTGGTGTCTTTCGCCCGAGCACTGCGGATCCACTTCCAGCCCGAAGTAACGCTGGAGAGCGAGCTGAAGAACATATTGACGCCCGCTGAGTTGGAGATGCTGGCCAAGAGCCAGCACCGGCCCGTCCGCGCGATCCACGCCATCAGTCAGGTATGCGGATTGCGGGCATTTCTCTCAACTACCCTCGAATATATATACGCAACCGTGTGTAATCTAGGATGACGAACGCAAAGCGGGGGTGATGCGATTCCTACTTGTCTGACATGCATGTCTTGGAGACTAGGTGTAGTCGTGGGGCTTGTAGAGCAGGTTTATGAACTAGAAGGGCTCCTCGTGTAGCAGCTTTTATCCATGTGAATATATCTGTTTTTAAAATACGCACGGCATGCCGGTCATGCGGCCAACTCGTGACTGTACATGCGTCCGGATCCCGGTGTTGATGTTGGTGTTGATGTTGATCCGCCTCCCATGTCCGTTTTCTACCCCACATTGCCCACGCGCCGTTTCCATTCCTCTCTTTCTCCACTTCCCCCCTTCCCCCCACCTCCCTCCCACCCACTACAGATCATTCAGTCTGTTCCGATGAGTTCCATCCACCAAATGCAAATGAGCAACAACCTCACGTTCTTCCACGACGTCCTCGGAGGCTGCGAGCGCCTGTTGCGCGCCCCCATCCCGGTCTCCTACACCCGCCACACCGCTCGCTTCCTCTTCATGTGGCTAACGCTGCTGCCATTCGCGCTGTACGCTCAGTGTGGCGTGGGTGTCGTACCGGTGTGTACGGGCATTGCGGCGGTGCTGTGTGGTATCGAGGAGATCGGTGTTCAGTGCGAGGAGCCATTTGGGTGAGTGCTGGCTCCTCATTCGGATGACTCATCAACAACTCCGCAACACGATGTTATGTGTGATGTGATGTGATGTGATATGATGTATGATTTTCACGCCTCAAGCGTCAGCAGTGAGAGCAATGGAGATGATAGTAATATGTATTGAGAGGTAATGTGATGTATCCCCTCGCCAATAGCGGTGTGCTGCAGTACTGTCGTAGTTGGAAGCGCAGTGTATGCGTGTATGCAAGTGTGCGCAGCAGAGCATGAAAGGATAGTACATGATAGTACGGGGCGGGGCGGGGCGGACTTCTGCTTCCTATGCCGAAGTGATCATCCTCAGATGAAGCCTTCAGAGGATTCCTCACATGGTTTCCGTTTCCCCTCCCCTCCCCTCCCCTCTCCTATTCTATTCGGTCCCTTCCAGCATTCTGCCGCTGGACGTCATCTGCAACCGCATCCAGGCGGATGTGATGGCCACTCTGAAGGACGACGCAGACACCAAGACAGTTCTCGCCGAGGCCGGCCTTGCGACCCTGCTGATGGTACCCGCGAACGGCAATTCCGTACCTCAGCACGTGACAGCTGGTTCAAACGGAAACGGAAATGGTAACGGTGCTAACGGTAACGGTGTGGTGATGCCTAGCCCGGTTGTGGCCACGCCGGCAACCATGACCGTGCAGATCTCCCCTAGGTAAATCGGTTGGTGGTTTGCGGTTGATGTGAATTAAGTTCCATCCATTGGACCAACTTCCTGGAGCATCTGTTGATGCCAGACCGTTGTGTGGTGAGCCTTGTGGAGGTTGGTGGCAACTCCCAACGATGACCACTAACCGCTGCAATCATAGGAGAAGTACATCAATCAGTCCACTCAGGCGGCCAGTGATATTTCACGGCACTTGAACGCCTAGGTTTACAATTTTGTCAACAATCCCGTACGCTGGTTTCAGAAAGACGTACATAACGTCCGTTGCGCGTTTTGTATGCATTTTTATGTACGTATGTATGGAGCAAGCCTGGCTGGCAGGCGAGCGCCGCGATTTGCCGAGGATGTGGGAAGGACGAGGCGAGTAGAGGTGCTGCGACTCGGGTGGAGCTGTGAAGCGTTTCCTGACATCACCCTTGATGCTTTATGTCGGTGTCACAAAGAGCTGCACAAACACATACATACACATACACATACACATCCGGATATGCAAATACTCGCACAAGAAACGTCAGGTTACGCATGCACTGTGGTGAGTGTCATAGTGGCGACGTCGTACGGCAGCTTTCGGTGCTTTCGGGAAACCCAGATTTTCTCGCCTGCCTTGATGTTGTCCCTCCGCTCTGCCGTACCAGCATCATCCATGTCCCCAGAGAGCGCGAGGGTGGTGTGGAACTCCAGCACCACCAAACTGGTGGTGTATGGTGTGGTGTGGTGCTACAGCACAGACCCGCTGCGGAGATGACAACTTCAACCGGGATCCTTTGTTTTGCTGCATGTCATGTTATTAGCGAAAGGGAAGAGAGAGGAGGAGAGAGGCGCAGCGCAGCCGCAGGTCATGTACTTGCGAACCGGAAATTTACGTTGGTTGTTTTTTTCGTTGAGGAGTTGTAAGGTGATGACGATGACGTTGAAGCGAGATTGTGAGAGGGAGGAAAGGGGAGGAGAGAAAGGGAGCGCGACAGATGATGGATTGAATATGGTAGGAAGGTGCAGCGCCCCAACGTGCTTACTGCTTGAAACACCAACACCTCGTGCTGACGCCGCGGTCGGGCGTGAGGTTCGAGCGACATGGTAGGGAGCTTGGAGTGCAGTACGCTTAGCGAGATGCTTGCGTTTGCATCATCCCCTATGTAGCGATAGACCTGCAGGACCTCCACGCGTCTGCTCTCCAAAAGCTGCGTCGTGGTGGTGGTGGTGATGCATGTTGCATCGTCCGACATAATTCTAAGCGCCTGCTGGTGAGGATACGGACATGCACACGCACACGCATGTGCACAGCGTTTTGCGCGTTCTGTTCGAATCTGTGGCAGGAATGTGCGTATGCATGTTTCATGTCTCCCTCCCTCGACTTGGCCTTCCTGGCCTCTTCTCTCTCGTTCACCTAGCGCGACATACAGCCCTTCTCCTGCGGCGAGTGAGAGAGTGACGAGACATGTGACATCTTCCAGGTGCCTCAGCATGTGCTTAAGTGCTTGTGGCAAGTTTTGACTCCCACGCCACTTGGGCCCGATGGTCATCACGGTGATGTTGCTTCGCTCGTTCATATCTGATGGGTGCAACAAGTTCACACGCTGTGCGTCGCTAATTACTCAACGATCGCTGCTTCGCTGTAGCAACAGCAGCAGCAGGAACATTTGCGGCGGCCCCTGTGTATGACGTACTGCGGTACGGCAGCCTATGCCGTGATGAGGTGACTTGCCAGCCAGAGTTGCTGTCGACACGAGTGGGTTGAAGGTGTCGGGAACGTGCGGCTTCCCTTCTCTCCGATTTTGGAATTGGGAGATTCCTCGTTGGCGTGTGTGTGCTGCCTGAAATGGAGTCTACATGTGTGTCTGTACGGCTGTATTATATATGGGCTGCTGCTGCTAATGCTGCCGATTATGTACTCAACATAATACATTTCATGAATCAAAGCGTTGCATTGGTAGAGGACTAACTGGTTGCAAAATCAAATCAGTCGAGTGTACAGAGGAAGACGAGGAGGCGGCAAGGGACCAGGAGACATATCATCATGTACCCGTGCGCGGCCTGCTGGGTGTAGGGTTGCGGTGTACGAATAAGGACGAGTGGAACTACGGAGACGGCCTTCATCGTAAATGGGAGGAAGTCGGAATTGGTGTGTCCCAGCTTGTCTGAGCGGTTGCAGGAAAAGCACTAGAGGATACATGAAGCCGAATGCGGACCAGGGGACTTTTAGGCGCGAGCACCACCACGCCACCATCGCCATCTCAACCTATTTAAGAACCCACGCGCGAAACGCAGGTAAGGAATGAAGATGGTATGGGTTACCGAGGGTTTGGTGAAGAGGCCGATCCAGGAGAAAACATGATTGCACATTTTGAGAAGATCAATTATCCTAATTTTAACATCTGTCGGATTGTAACAAAGTCAACGTCTTCATGTGGTTGTTTTTCCGAAGTATGAACCTGAATGCGCGATAGAGATAGTGTGGAAGCAAGCCATGAATGATGGAGTTATGGACAAACGAACCTTCGTAGTTATTTCCGGATGATCCTTACAATAGCTTTTTAGAAAATGCAAAGCACAAAGAATTTATTTAGTAACCCTCCTTGCTATGAGCATTTCATCGCTGCCAAAAAAGCAGGGAGAGTAGCATCGGACGCAAAAAACTATAGGTTTAAGAGTTTTAGAAAGGATGGGATTTCACCATTTATTTTTTTAACTTACACAAGGTGTATTTTACCATTTTAGCCAATTCAAACATTTTAAGATTTTTTTATCAGTACATGGCAAATTTGTTATTTTCAAGCTCATAAGTGGCTTTTTCTAAAATAGCAGACGAGATGGCAGAATCGGCCACTTGATAGCGTATACCCAATATTATATCTGGAATATAATATTGGTGGTTTTGTCTTATGAATATATAGCGTCTGATTAAATTATGCGCTCTCTCTCTATGTGTATGTGTGTGCTGGTTAAGGTCCGGAGCGTGATGATGAAAATATTACTGACTGTGCACATATACCAACCGTTGTTCCCAAGATAACGGCGCTTCGTGTGTCAGGAAACCAAATGCAGAAAAGAACAAAAGGGAGACAGGTCACAATTTTTTCGGACTCCTCCCTAGCTGGTCCTGAGAAACATCGTCCCCTGCCCCACCATAGCACGAAAACATCAGGAACAAGACTGCGTGTTCAGACAATCTATAATTGTTATGCATGTATTGACTCCTCATATACATGGTCGGTTCGGCCAACTCGAGCGAGGGTTTGGGTAGCAAGCTACCGTGTCCCCTAAAACGTCTCTCGTACGACATTATCCACGGAGTTTGACCCAAGGTGAAGACTGAGTAGCCTAGTTGACATAAATTCCACTTGATTTTGTGTGCTCCTAATAAACGAAGTAACTGCCCGGAGGTGGGGGAAGGACATACACACAACAAGCAGACTCGTTATGTCAACGGCACGACGGCATGATGAGGATACCAAGGATTGCAAGTTCGGTGGGTTTTGGAGCGTTTCGGTAAATGAAAGGAAGAGGAGGTAGGTAGGTTTTGAGGTTGCTACAATTTATGAAGGGCTGAAATTGCTGCAACTGGTGACCTTGCCAGCTGGGACCCTGATGACCCTCGGCCGTCCTCGGCGACCCTCGTCACAGAAGCAGAAGCCTCTCAGTATGGTAGTGTAGTGCAATCGAATGCCATGTTGATTTGGGTCAAATACGTATTTGGGTCATGTACCGATTTGGGTCAAATACGGATTGAGCAGATTTGACCTAAGCTGAATGAAATGCAGTTGCCTCCGTTGAGAAGCACAGGCTTTCCTCTCGGATGAGAACAGACTGAACCAGGAAAGAAGTTTAGCGGCAGGTCGTGTTAGAATTAAGTTAATTAGTTCGTTCAGACTCGCAACATGGTTCCGAAACCATGCAACTTTATTGTACGGAAATTCTCTGCAAGCGAGCCAATGGCGTCTCTACCAAAGTTTGCTTCCTTATCCTTGTAACGAATACGTGGTGAAGATCCACTTATTTCTAACAGGTTGAACACCGATTTCCATTGCCCGTTTCTATTCGTAGCGAGTACGAAATTTTGTATTATGTATTAGTAGCTCCGCATGACAATCCATCAAGTCCACCGGCGTTGACCGAAATGATTAAGCAATATGACACGACATATTGTTATCTATATTTTTAATGAAACACGCATCTCTATCAAGAAAGATTAGTACTAAGCAGTACCGCGTACTAATAACAATATTAAAACCATTCACATCTTCCAGTTCAGTATAAAATAGTTGATGAATATTTTTTTGATACGTTTCGCTTGCTCAAAACTTATCATCAGCTCAAATAATTTCAGTATTAGACATCCAACTTGCTCAATGCTTCCAGATGACCTTTCCATGCGTGTGATGATTTAAACTGCAAGGAAGATACTTAAATCATAAATGGATGTTTGTTTGCACTTCTTGAAATCTTAAAGCCCAAGTACCGGTGGGTGTGGAGAGACCTGCAAAGTTGCAGGTGTATAACTTAGGCGTGAGAGGCAGCGGCGTTTCCCACGTCAAAAACGCCGATTACTTGAAGATATAAATGGAGGAGGCATTAGAGTCCAGCTCCGCCCCCTGCCAGTTACCGGTCCTCGACACAACGTACGAACAGTACGGCGGCCGGGATCCTGAGGCGAAGGAGCTAATGCAATGGTTTCAAAAACCTGGCAGTCGGGTGGCCGCCATGGTGGCTGCTGGTGGCGTGGGCAAGACCTGCTTGGCCGTGGACGTGGCGTGGCGGCTGTGGCGCTGCAAGCACGTCTCTGCGGGGGCCTTATACGTCGACTGCCGTGGGGCCTTTTCCAGAGACACGCTGGTGATGCGGCTGCGGGCGGCTGCCGGCCTGAGCGGTGAGCACGGCGGCATGGAGGCCCTGCTGACGTCACTGGCCAAGCTCTGCGCCGCCGACCGATTGGGCGGCTCACTGCTCGTCCTCATTGACAACGCAGAGGACCCGGCGGCGGCGGACGGCGGTACGACACTGTCGGAGGTTCTGGCGCAGCTGCTTATGGTGAGTGCCAATATCCAGGTGCTTGTCACCGCACGTGTGGATATTGCCGTACAGAACATGCCGCAGCCGTACACGTATCGGATCCAGCCCCTCAGCCCCACTGTGGCGGCGGCGCTGGTAGAGCAGCTGGCTCAGGGGGTGCTGACGGGTCAGGAGGCGCGGATTGTGGCGGAGGCATGCGGTTGCGTGCCGCTCGCCGTACGACTGGTTTCAGAGGCGCTGGTAGCTGGCCGATTGACCCTGGAGGATGTACATGACGCCACAGCTGGGCGCAGCGGCACGGTAGTAACAAACGATACTGGCGATACGGCAAGTACGGAAAGGAAGCAGGAGCAGGACATGACAGTTCTGTTCGTTGAGATGGTGCTTCGGTCGCTGCCGGCCGCAATTAAGAAGGTGGCGATGCAGGTGTGTGCCTTTACGGGTGTCTTGACGGCGTCGTCAGCTGCCGTGGTGATGGGCGTGGGCGGCTCCTCCGAGCACGAGGTGCGTGCCCAGCTGGCCAGTTTGCACCGCCTCAGTGTGGTGCTGCAACACGGAGACGACAGCTTCATGATGCACTCACACGTCCGCGACGTCGCCCGCAAGCTGCTGGCGGAGGAAGCACCACCAGCACTGCGTACGGCAGTTCGTGAGCGCTTTGCCCGCTACGCCGCCAGCTTGCTTTCCCGCTGGCAGCAGCTTCACGAGGCCAAGGCGCTCAAAGTGATGACGGCGGAGGTGGCGGCGCACTGGTCGGATGTGGAGCAGTTCCTGGCGGATGTGGCGGGAGCGGCGGCGGCGGCGGCGGCGGCGGCAGGGAACCGGCCGCTCCTGAGCGATTGCGGCCCGTTGTCTCTAAGTCCGCAGCTCCTTCGGGACACGGCCCTTCTTGCCACATTAGGCAACAGCGACTTTCTGTATGCCATCGGCAATGCGTGGATGAGCCCGCAGTACCTGATGCTCACACAGAAGCTGGTGGATGTGACGGCAGCGGCAGGGGTAGGGGCAGCGGCGGCGGCAGCGGTGACACCGGATCGTGATCAGCAGCTGTCGTACGCTGCCGCGTTGCTGATCCGTTGTGAGGCTCTCATTTACACGGGCGAGTACGAGGAGTCTGAGTCCCTCGCGGCCCAGGCGGTGGAGTTGTACGAGCAGCTGCGGGGCCGTGACAGTGTGGAGTGTGCGGGGGCACTGCATCTGCGGGCGAGCTGTCTGCAGGGGCAGGGCCGAGGGGAGGAGGCGCTGCCTCTGTACCGGGAGGCCCTGGCTGTACGGCAGGAGGCTCTGGGAGCGACACACCGCCACACTACCGCCACCATCACCCACCTCGCCATGCAGCTGTCGTACGAGGGGCAGCATGCAGAGGCGGAGGGGCTGTACAGGTGCGGTAGGAGGTGTGGGAGGCAGGAGGAGGTGGGAGGTGCGGCAGAGGGGCAGGTAGGGGCTCAGGGACGGCATGGTTAAAGTGGACCTCGAACGCGACGTGACGGTTGCGAGTTGTACGACTGGTTCGCAGATTGGCTGATGTGTGATTGGTTGGCTGAGCTGAGCTGAGCTGAACTGGGGTGGGGTGGGATGTGTGTGGACAGAAAGCCCAGGTCTGTCCGCCTGTCTGTCTGTCTGTCTGTCTGTCTGTCTGTCCCTACCGTCTCCCCTCTCTTCACCCCTGCCCCTTCGACCCCGCCCTTTATTTCTCCTCCCGCGCCCCCACTGCTGACCCGATACGCATCTGCTCCTCAGGCAAGTCCTGGAGGCCCAACAGCGCAACCTGGGCGCCTCCCACAACCTGACTGCTCAGGCCGTGTCCAATCTGGCCGGCTGCCTGCACGAGCTGGGCAAGCTGGTGGAGGCGGAGGCACTGTACCGGCGGGCGCTTGACATTTACCATGACACGGTTGGGCCGCGGCACCGCCAGGTGGCCTTCACGTTGGTTGGCCTCGCGGCTGTTGTGCGGGAGGGCGGGGACCTGGAGGCGGCGGAGGAGCTCTACCGGAGGGCTCTGGACGTGTGTCGTGCGGCGCTGGGCCCTAGACACCCGCACGCACAGATGACACTGGGAGTGCTAAAAGACCTGCTGCGGGAGCGGGGCAAGGAAGAGGAGGCCGAATCGCTGGAGCTGTAGATGGAACAAGCTGTAGACACACACGATGACACACACACACACACACACACACACACACAGACTAAGTGGGCGCTGCACTGCTGTCCTTCAATGCTGCTGCGCTGCCCCACTTCGGCGAGTGCTGAGACAACGGACGTCTTGTGCCATCAGGGGCAGTGACGATATGTATGTACACAAGCAGTGCAGTTGCGGCATGTGCTGTTAAGGCATCAGTGGCGGACGGATATCCGCGAGTGTTCATCAGACAGATAAGGGTTGTTCCCCATTGAGCTGTGCTCAAGCTGGTGTGGGTTACACTACCTTCGTTGTCGCGCTATCTATTCATCTACCATAGGCGTGGGGTGTTATTCTCGGCTCTGGCGTACTTCACCACTTTCTGGCTTCACCAGAAAAATGCTGCAAGCACCACCTCTCACAGCCGCACTGCGCCGCTCCCAGCCTTGCTGGCAACGACAGCAGCATGGGCTCAACAGGGACCTTCAGCAGCAGTAGCAGCAGCAGCAGGGGCAATCACTAATTACTCGTGCTTAAATATCTGATAAATTATGTAGCAATATGGTGTCAAGATGATACTGGCTTCTCTATTCTTTTCGTATATCGTACATCCATGCAACAACAAATCCCTTGCAAAAATTGGTGTTTTTATCCCGTCCAGAATAAAATTTCCACTCTTTAAATAACACTTTATCTCAAACATGCAAAATATAACGGGAAATAAAAACGGACTTATATCCGTAGAAACTTTCCCAAAGCACCGCGCCAAAAAATATCCTCCGAAACTCGGTCTCCCGTACATGCAGATTGCGATTAAATAGCAAAAGTTTCCGAAGCAAAAATCTATCTGTCTGAGTTCTGACTCCACGAACTCCGACTGCCAAAGGCTAAGCCTATTACATCCCCCCGATCGAGTTACCACGCTACTACCCGCCACCATCAAAACTACCAGCGGATTTACAATCTCTCGCAGATCATTCCGCCGTCTTAATATCAATTCTTCGGGCTGTCAAGAACAACTTTACCGCACCATCGGTTAACCCATCAACCAGCGACGCCACCACCTGGTCCCCACGTAAGTTCTTACCCCACCTGAGGCTTCCAAGAAGCCTCTTCAGGACAAATCTGTAAACGCTCTCAAGATATAATACTTTATTTTTGTCACCCAAACAAAACAAGGTTGTGGTGGCGGTCCGAGGTCGTGAAGTCAGAACTCAGAAAGATAGATTTTGTTTCGGAAACTGTTGCTGTTTAATTGCAATCTATATGTACGGGAGACCGAGTTTTGGAGGATATTTTTTGGTGCGGTATGTTTGGGGAAAGTTTCTCCGGATATAAATCCGTTCTTATTTTCTGTTTTGTTTTAAGAGTGTTTTGAAAGGAGTGGAAACTTTATTCTGGACGGGACTAAAACAACGTTTTTTGCAAGGGATTTGTTGCATGGATGTACGATATACAAAAAAAGAGGAGTGAGTATTACCTCGACATCATAATGTTGCGAAATTTTCGGATATTTAAGCAGCATATTTAGCGGTTGCCCCTGCTGCTGCTGGTGCTGCTGCTGCTGCGCTACTCCGCCATAGTGTTGTATATGGTACCCACGAAGGGTGGTATCAAAAGATACCGGTTGTTGTGCCAGAGCCCGATTAAGTAGAGCCGCCGACTAGGTCGTACTTGAGAGACCATAAGGCCTCGAACCGGGCGTGACCTTCAGAAGTCACCACTACAACCGGAGATTCAGTGAACCAGGAACCAGATGTTCCACCATTTACCATTCAGGCGGTAAATGGCCCATTCCATACAGGTTATGGAGTAACCGACAGGTTCGGATGTTTCAGGAAGTCGGTTAGTATTGGTCGTCGACAGCCGAGACCAAATCCACAAATCGAATGCCAGATGGAAACATGAAACAGTTAATATGATATTAAATATATTATATTATAAAATAATAAACAGATAATTATTATATCTTAATGAATTACCGAAATGCATTAAGGATACAACAATTGTTCCCCCTCTAGATGCAGCGTCCCGATGCATAAGAAGAGAGCAGACAGGTTGAAGTAGGACAGCGTCAGAGAGGTCCGTCCTTAGACTGTGCCCGCAGCCTAGCTTCATCAAGCAGGGGTTTCATGTCAGGGGTGAAGTTACGTGCCGGTTCCCAGCTATTGTGCTCAGATGAATACCCAGACCATTTAACCAGGTACTCATGCACATTGCGCTTACGCCTGCCCTTGCCAACACGTCGTGCACGATAATCTAGGATACGTTCGACAGCATACAGGGTCTGCTTACCCGATAACCAGGTAGAGGGATTAGCTTCCGTAACAGGAGGGATGCTATCGTTAGCCTCAGGCAGAGTACCCCGATATGGACGTACGAGAGATACATGAAATGTGGGATGAATGCGTAGGTCAGATGGGAGTTGTAACTCTACAGCCACCGACCCTACCATGCGTACGACAGGATAAGGCCCCACAAAGCGCGGTAATAACTTGCGAGACCCATCAGCCAGGGAACGAAGGTTCTTCGTGCTCAACATAACCAGCTGGCCCTTGGTGAACGTGACGTCCTTTTTGGACTTGTTATAATAGTCCATAGCCCGTTGCTGTGCAGCTTCCAGGCAAGCTTTAGCGTCAGTTAGTCGGGACACGAAAGACTTAGCAAACGTTTTTGCAGCTGGAACATTTACGTCCAACTCCCGCCAAACAGGCAAAGCAGGGTTAAAACCGTAATTCAGGAAAAACGGACTATTACCAACGGACCGGTTAGTAGCGTTATTAATGGCAAACTCAGCAGCGGCTAGGTAGGTATCCCATGCAGTAGGGGTGCGTCCTGCAAAGTTACGGAGCATATCACCCAGGGCACGGTTAACACGCTCTGTTTGCCCATCAGATTGGGGGTGGTAGGCGGTGGACAGGTTCACCCGCATTCCTACCAGAGTCCCCAGGGCGCCCCAAAACTTACTTGCAAATTGAGTGCCGCGGTCAGATACCACGGACTTGGGGACCCCATGCAAACGTACCACATTGTCGAAAAATAGACGGGCCGTTTGCTCAGCTGTGCAGGATGATGTCGTGGGGGCCAGGTGGACCATCTTGGTGAAACGGTCGACCAGGACCAGCACGGCATCGTATCCTCCCTCAGTTTTGGGCAGCGCAACAATAAAGTCCATAGAGACGCTTTCCCACGGAGCGTCAGGAATAGGAAGAGGTTGGAGATGCCCATGTGCTTTACCAGACTGGGCCTTATTGCGCTGGCACAGGTCGCAACAGAGGACATAATTTTCGGTGTCCTTAGCCATGCGGGGCCACCAGAATTGACGCCGCAAAAGCTCTAGTAACCGCGTGCAGCCAGGATGCCCAGCAAGAGGGCCGTCATGAAAACGTGAGAGAAGTTCACGACGTAATGAATCGTCGTTAGGTACGACAATCTGACGGTGGGATCCTTCCGATCGAATCCATAAGCCATGCTCCTGTACCAAGTGCCCCGTGTTGTTGTGAATTGTGAACCACGGGTCGGCTGCATAAGCCTGTTTCAAGCGCTTGGTAAAATCGGAGGGCACGAAGTTAGGTTTTGCCTGAGACCTACTCCGTGTGCTTACCGCCAGAATGGCTGCATGCAGTGAGGGGTGCCTACTGAGAGCATCAGCTATGTTAAGTGAGCCGCTCAGGTACTCCCAATCAAAGTTAAACCGTGCCAGGTATTCCATCCAGCGGGCCTGGCGTCGGTTAAGGGAGGGCACACCTTGCAGAAACGTAAGGGGTTTGTGATCAGTCTTGAGGGCAAAAGGCCGGCCCTCAAGGTAACATCGCCATTCCTTCAAGGCATGTAGGACCGCCAGAAATTCCTGTTCCCCAGTGGTATAACGGGTTTCAGCCCCCGAAAACTTCTTATTCGTGTATGCAATGGGGCGTCCCTGCTGCAACAGAACTGCCCCCGTCCCATGTATAGATGCATCAGTTATGACCTCTACACGGAACGGCAATGAGTAGTCAGGGAAGTGCAGGATAATATCATCAGAGATAGCACGCTTCAAAGCATCAAAAGCTTCTTGGCATGCGGGGGTCCAGGCCTCAGGTGAAGAGAAGGCTCCCTTACGTGTGAGGTTTGTTAGCGGTGCAGCAATGACTGAGTAGCGCTCTATGAACTTACGAAAGTAGTTGGTCAGGCCCAAAAACTTACGCAGTTCCTGAAGGTTGGAGGGCACTGGCCAATCCCGAACAACAGCAGTTTTCCGGGGGTCCATCTGTATGCCACCCTGAGACACTATATGCCCCAGATACTCCACCTGTGGTTGTGCCCAGTGGCACTTAGAACGCTTAGCATACAGCTGCTCACGCCGCAGAACCTCAAAGACCAGGCGGAGGTGTTGTATGTGCTCCTCACGGGTCTTTGAAAACACCAGGATATCGTCCAGATAACAGATGACGAATTTGTCGATGTATGGCCTGAAGATGCGGTCCATGACGGCTTGGAACGTTGCAGGGGCGTTCGTCAGTCCGAAACTAAGGACGGTATATTCAAAATGGCCAAACGGCGTACGGAAAGCCGTTTTAGGGATGTCAGATTCTGCTATACGAATCTGATTATACCCCTGCTGGAGGTCAATAGAGCTAAAGAATGCAGAATCTTTTAGCTTATCCAGCAGATCATCGACACGTGGGAGGGGGTAACGGTTCTTAACTGTTGCGGCATTTAACCCCCTATAGTCAATGCACATTCTCAGAGTCCCATCCTTCTTTCCCACAAACAGAATAGGGGCGGAGTATGGGGATGTGCTTGGCCGTATCATACCTTTTTTCAGCAGCTCAGTAACCTGTCGTTTGACCTCGTCCAGCTCCAAGGGGCTTAGCCGATACATGGGGCGGGAAACGGGTACTGCACCAGGCACCAAAGGTATGGTGTGATCCACAGGCCGCATTGGAGGCTTACCAGGGACCTCCTGGAATATATCTGCATATTCCTGTAACAGGGCCTCAAGCTCAGGGTCAGTGGCATCAGCTGGGATAGAAGTTGCATTCAGGTGCAACTTGGGCCGTACTAGTAAAGCATGGGCCCCCTTGCGAATCATGCGAACTGCTGCTTTTCTGCCAACAACTTCAGGTTCAGTATGCTGACAGATAGCAGTGGTTGCATAATTAAAGCAAGGCGCAGGTGTCATCTGATCTGGTGGCTGTCCGGCAGTAGTAAAGGGTACCTTGCAGACTAGATTCCCCTTGCGCAGGCGCAAAGATTTAGCCTCATAGTCAAGGACAGCCCCATACTGTGCTAGCGTGGAAGAACCCAAGATATACGTGGCAGCGTCAGTTAGCTCAGGCAACACGTATGGGCGGACATTTAACCTTAAAGGACCTGCAGATAGACGAAGATTAACCTGCCCCAAGATAGCCTGCTTACCCCCATCAGCAAGGGTAACTTCTGACCAGGAGCATGGGCTAGGTTTCAGGCCAAGCTGCGTAACCACTGAAGCCGAAATGAAAGCATCACTGGCTCCAGAGTCAGCTAGGGCGGTGAACGTACGACCTGCCGTACTTACGGTGATCAGAGGTACGCCAGCACCTATCAGGGCAGCAGCTTTAGGCAAGCAGAGAACTGAAATACAGGGTTCAGTCTCAGGCAAGCCCTCCTGAACCGATTTAGGAGCAGCAAACCAGACGTCAACAGAGTATGGGCTTCCAGGGAGTTGAACAACCTCACCTGCCATATCAAGGCTATGGAAAAGAGCCGTCCCTGGATTAAACCTTAAGACCCGTTGCATTCCCGACAGAAAAGAAGGGTTGCGTCGGGACACATACTCAGGCAGCAAGATGCATGCTGAGGTATCAGGGTGTTGACGTTTGCATGCCCTAAAGAGAGCTAATTGCTTCTGTAGCTCGCAGAGTGAAGAGGGAGTGAACAAGATAGTATGCCCACCCAAGTTAGCGGAGGATAGGGGGCGACCTTGAGGCTCAAACAGATTACAAAAGCCATCAAAGCCGGCACGGACAGTTCGTGCATCAAAAGAAAAACGTCTCCCTATCACCTGCTCCACTTGGTTTAAAACAGAGGGCAAAAGAGCCCGTACTGCACGGCACTTTGCTACCATCTGGCCCACAGCAAAGACCCCAGGTGGTGATCCCTCTATACCAGCCTGGGCAAGTTCCTAGTGGTCCTTACCCTTATTTTTCTCCGCCCCCAGCATTGGGCAGGAGTCAACCCTATGTTGGTCGGAACCGCAACGGAGGCACATCCCATGTTGTTTACGGAAATGGAACTCCCGTCTAGTACATTTGAATGTGGTTAAATATTCCGCTAGGTTCTGCTTGGGCCCCTTCTTCTGCACGTGGCCCCCTTTTGGGGCCAAGTGCCTCCCCTGCTGTCCGCCGCCCCTCTTAGACTTACCGGCGCCCTTAACCTGCCGCGGCTGATCCTCGTGCCCGGTGATGCCTGGACGAACGGATGCAGCCCGCGGTTTTTTGGTCGGGGGCGCCGGGGTCTCCTCGTCAGGGTCGTCGCAGGCCATGTCCTGTACCGACAGCATGTTCATTTTGGGACGGGCCAGTTTGTCAGATTCCCGTCGGGCCAGTAACCTAAGTTCAGCTCCCAGGGAGAACTGAACCAAGTCTGTATATGACTTAAAGGTTTTACCCGACAGGTCAGTTGCACAGTCCCCACTAAGGTCGGATGAGAGGCCCTGCTGAAACCAAAACACACGCTCACTATCAGACAGGTCCGCAATGGGCGTGACAAGAGCCTCAAAGCGGCTCTGATAGGCAGAGACAGTTTCTCCAGGGCGCATGCGATATTTGCCAGCATTTAATTTCAGGCGTGCCTCAGTGTCACGTGACTGGACCTGGGGTGCAAAACGGACAAGCAGTGCTTCTAGCAGTTCCTCAGATGTATAAGAATCCCTTGCGTTAGTCCATTGATCGTGCCATAATCTTGCCGCGCCTTCAAAGGCAGTGGCCAAGAAAAGACGGCGCGTAGAGTCCTGTTGACCCCCACGGGCTGTGGCAAAGTAGTTCCTAACATTACGGACAAAGGCCCGTGTTAGAGGCGCAGCAACTCGTCCTAAATCAGAAAGCTTAACATCCATAGGGATATTCAGCTTAGGCACTGCGATCGCTATTTTTATCACCTCGTCCTCATGTCCAGTATGAGGAGGCCCAGGTGGCCTGGAAGAGGTGCCCGCAACAGCAGCACAAGTTGTTGCGGCAGCAGCGGGAGCCATCCCAGGAATATCCACGGCACCAGGTGTCAAATGGTTTGACACTACAGCAGGGCCATGAACATAAAAAGGGGATGGGGCATAAATAGGTGATGTAGGTGCCTCAGGGGATGCTGTGCCGCCTTGCCTGGGAATAGGTGAAGGCTGGTTCGGGAGGTCGATACCGCCTGCCACAGCAGCATTGGGTGGCTGTGTCAACCTAGAGAGCCATTCCCACCTATTCGCTTGGCTAGCATTAGCAGCAATCCGGCCAACAAACTGAAAGGTGTTGGCAGCAAGAGCCGAGACAGCATTCGCTAAGTTCGAGGCTTGCATATTGTATGCCTGAAAGCCTAACAGATCGAACTGCGAGTGACTGTTCTGGCGAAAGGCAAAGCAAAGGCAAGGACCAGGGCCTACCCAACGCTTGGATGCCTTCGATGAACTTCAAAAATTTTGAAGTCCGCGCGTGAAGTTGATTTGCGATGGATCGGAGTGACTGGGCAGAGGTGCCGCTCCGAAGGGTCTGAGGTGTTGACACTGCAGAAGCACTCACGGCGGTTGGAACAAACACAATACCTTTCAAGTAATAGAGATATATATGTATTAGTGAAAGCCGAAGTGAATTCACGAAGTCGACTCCTCGTTGGATTCGATGCGAAGGTACTATCGAACCCGCAACTACAGGGATTCCTCAGCAAAACTGCAATACAAGTTCTAGATAGAAAGCAGTGTTGCAGGAAGATATTACCTAACAGAGAAGGCAGAATTGTCTAGGTCGCGAGCCACGTTGACCGCGACTAACTTAGAGATTGACTTTAACAGAAAGCACAGCCAAACTCACAGAGAGCAGGTTCTAAGTGTCACTAGACTAATTTCGTGAATATTACAGACCGGTGGTAGCCGCAGCGAAAATGGCGGCGCCCAGCTCCTCAGGCAATGTCTCCATGTCCAGAGGGATGTCGGCAGGAGGAAGATCGTGGTCGATGTCCATTTATAAAAGGGCAGCTTGAGTGGCTTGAGCGCGTTGCGCGGTTAGAGTGGCTTGAGCAGTTACCACAGAAAGACTTGAGAAGGCTTGAACGATTTCAGCGGAAGACTTGACGAGACGTCCCAGGGAGGAACGGTCTCGATACCAGCTTGTTGTATATGGTACCCACGAAGGGTGGTATCAAAAGATACCGGTTGTTGTGCCAGAGCCCGATTAAGTAGAGCCGCCGACTAGGTCGTACTTGAGAGACCATAAGGCCTCGAACCGGGCGTGACCTTCAGAAGTCACCACTACAACCGGAGATTCAGTGAACCAGGAACCAGATGTTCCACCATTTACCATTCAGGCGGTAAATGGCCCATTCCATACAGGTTATGGAGTAACCGACAGGTTCGGATGTTTCAGGAAGTCGGTTAGTATTGGTCGTCGACAGCCGAGACCAAATCCACAAATCGAATGCCAGATGGAAACATGAAACAGTTAATATGATATTAAATATATTATATTATAAAATAATAAACAGATAATTATTATATCTTAATGAATTACCGAAATGCATTAAGGATACAACACATAGCGCATAGGTCCAGTGGTACATTGCAACGGACGGTGGGCAGATCCCTAACACGTGTAGGGGTGGTACCACCGTCCGTTGCGGACAGTACCACCCACTACCGTGTGACAGTTAGGTGTGCCGAAAGAGAAGTTGCCAGGGGATGCCCGAGATGTACTGTAGACCAGGTAGATCAGCGGACTGGAAATGGTTGCAGAGGATTCTGGCCAGTTGTTTGCGTTGAAAACCGTTATGGACAAGTGCACAAATGATGTCACTGATGTCCTTGTAGGCAATGTCAGGAGATCTGGTATGGTAAAGAGCTGAGTGCGCAAGGGAGATGCAGACATTGTAATAGTTGGTTGGGGGCCGATTAGAGACCAGATGAATGTACTTGTTCATTTGAAAGCCCAGTTTCCCACCTTTTTTGAAGCAGTTGATGTCATATGATCATCAGGCCGTGTATAGGTCTTGACGTCCTGGAAAATCGAATGATATGAAGATTCCATTGGTAGATGAAGTGGTTGAAGAGGTGATCTCAATATCAAGACAGCTGGGGTACAGCCGGAGCGGGGACCTGGATGCTGGCATGGGTTTAGTAACATATTGATGTCTGGGGCATTAATAGTGTGAAGATCATCCATAAGGTGATACATATGTTTGAACTGAGGTAGAAATCAGTTACGGTCTGTAGGGTTGGCGTGTAAGGTCAGGAAATACTCATTGTTGTACCTCTCCTTTAGGTTTGCTCATAGGTATCTGCACGTCTGGGGACTTTCGATACTGATGCACAAGCACTTGCAATTACAGCAAGGCAATCGAGAGCAAACAGAGACAGCGGAAGACTTCAGAGCAAGGAAAGATATAACTTACAATCATATATCAACGAAGCAATGCAGGGACGCAATCGCTGTCAGTGCTGGAAGCAAGCCGTGTGATGAACGCTTGCTTCCAGCGTTCATCACACGACGTTGATTAGCGAAGTTCAGCTTAGCTCAGGCTAAGATAATAGAGCAAACAGCAATAGTCGAGTTAAACACAGGAGTGTTCCAAAGGCATAAGTATGTCTCTTGCTCTACTTAGCCGTCCTCACATCTGTTATACTCGTGATATCTCTATGCCGTACAATCCACACTAGGAGGCCGATCCTAAGTGCGGGAAACCCTACTGTGTGTCTGTGATATCCATGTATGACAATCGATAATCCTTTCCGGCATTCGCATGATGCAAGGGTCCAAATAGCAATATTCAGTAGCAACGGCATTCATCACGACTAGTGCAGTGCTCGCAAAGCGTGCCGCAACAATGTAATATTATAGCAAATAATATTACTTAACAGTACATGACATGAGCATGCCGCGCGCCTGTGCTTCTCTGAGCATTGCAGATGTTAGGCGTATCAGCGGTGACGCGATGTGATGTGTCACGATGCATGGCATTAACATGCTAATCATATGCAAATGTATGCAAATACATTTATATTCATGCAAGTTCATTTATGTTCATTAGCATTCATTAAGTCAGCACATCGCCTTGTAGTGTCGCATTGACCTACGCATTGGCGGGAAATGAACCGTGGCACAAAAATTATCCCCCCTCCCGTGGCACAAGAATTATCCCCCCTCCCGAATGCAGCTTCCTCACTGCCTAGTGTCGCTTCCATAAACCGAGGTATCTGTTGTATGCCGGTTCGATCACCGCCCATGCTGAAGTAGGCTTCAGTTTACCAAAGCATGGATAATCATGATGTGAGCATACTAGTGAGATATATTCGTGTATATCTCATATGCGGAAATGTGATGATGGCGGTTGGTTGGCAACCGAATATCGATATTCGTGTTGTATGCCGGTTCAATCACCGTTTGCACCGAAGTAGACTGCAATACACTCGAGCATTATGAAGCATGATGGCGGTTGGTTGGCAACCGAATATCGATATTCGTGTTGTATGCCGGTTCAATCACCGTTTGCACCGAAGTAGACTGCAATACACTCGAGCATTATGAAGCATGATATAATCATATTAGCATGATATATTCAAGTATATCTAGCTAATCAGGCACGTTGCATTCTCATCTACGACATCACGCTGTCAGTCAACATGTTTGACTCGAGGCTGATATTAATGCGTGATCTATCTGTTGGCATAATATCCCACGTAATAATACTTTAAATATTTATTATTCATCTGTGTCATAAACCATACGCGTATGCGAGAATGGGACAATTGCGATGGTTGGGTTGGCAACCGAATATCGATATTCGGACCTTCGCATGTTGCATGCGTTGCATCCATTAATATCACGGATTACACGATATTCAGAACAGTGCTACGAAGGTACTCACACTTGAGATCGGAATCCAGTGAGACCTGTACTGCACATTGGTATCACGATGTGATAGGTGCAAGGACGGCCGCCTAGAGACCGAAGTCGGCTCGATGCTACTTTGGATCAAGTACTCGCGTACTTAACCCTATCTAATTAGCATACATACGATATACTCATTTATATTCGGCCTGAGCTATTCTAGCATATCATCTTCAGCCGGATGATGAACATTGCCCGCGGGGTCTGACGGCCGACTACCAATCTGTAATTGAAGACTATTGTAAGTTGAATCTTTCCTTGTTGTTGAGTCTTCCACTGTCACTTTACTCGCATTGGATCGCCTTGCTGTTCGTAAGCACGGTGCGCACTTAGCTAACATCCAGACGTGCAGATTCAGTGCATGATTGAAGAAGGAAGGATACAACAAATTTGGTATCGAGACGGGTAAAGTCACGACTGCCTCGTTGTCCCTCATCGGAAGTAGGTTCTTGCAATGGCGAGCGACGACGACAATCACCGCAGCCCTTTAGACACCTTCGCTGAGGATCTTGGCCGCACCGTCCTGGACGCCGTCACTTCCGGTTTGTAATCCTAGACCTCTGTTTACAATTAGCTGCTGCATTCTCGTTGCGAGCCTGCACTGTGAGTCGCAGGTGAACGTACGCCAACACTGAATGCGGTGTTGGCTGGACAATATCTAAATACGGAACAGATCAAGGCCTTAATTCAGAGAACTACTGAGATAAAAGACGGCCTTACGGATTACATCGCTTTTCTCATTGGTCTACTCGGGAGTACTGCCAGTATGCGAGTAGTCGAAAATTCCTCTTGTGTTAACTTGTTCACAAGTCTTTTAGTAAATTCCTACCCACAAACATAAGTTTGTGTTCCATGTCGGGGCGTGAAGATAGTTCTTATCTGGGCACAGCAAGCCAGCCCGACGGCGGTCTCACCACTAGAACTGCTTTCGTTGATCCCGATACTGTCAGAACTCGTATTATGTCAGATCCCATTGTTCTTCAGACCCCTTCACACTTAATTGTACCACTGTCGGCAGCGGCTACAACGAGTGAAGGAGCTGGAGCGCAACGGGCTCCAGTAACACCTGCGGTTCAAGAACCCGTCGGGATACAGGAGGTAATGAAATTGACCATCCCCGTGCCTAAGCTTAACATCTCCATTGACGAAAAGGCAAAGAATTCAGAACATAGTGTCACGGATAGGACACGAGCCTACGTTCGTGACGCTAGACAATACTTACAAGTGGTGCACGGCAGGGGATGTGATTCCATTAAATGCCTGTTCGTTGGGAATACCCTTGAGGGTGTTGCAAAAGATTGGTTTGATGAGTGGACAACCGCTAGAGTTAAATATACGTTCGATAACCTGATCGATGCTCTTCTCCCTTGCTTTGCTACCAAAGTTCGCTCGCGTAGTAACGAGGCTCGTCAGACGTACCATATGCGTCCACACGAGACCGTTCCTGCTTATCAGTCACGTTTTGAGGCACTGATAACCCCTATCTTTAATTTTCCTGAGGAGGATCGCATCTTTTAGTTTCATCGCGGTCTTACGAATCCCTTGCACGTTGGTGCGCCACCGATCTAAATGGAATTCCGTTCCAATCTTACAACACTTTGGTAACTTTCACTAGAGGTGCGGAGGTTCGAAATTTGGCTGGTTAAGACGCTAAGCAAATTAATCCACGCGTTCACGTGATGCGAGTGCAGGAACTACCTTCGGAGTCGACACCGAAGGACCAGGGTCCTGATCGCCAACGCCCTGCGGTGGCCGCGACTACCGTTCGAAAGGAAAGACGGTATGATGCTCACGGACGCCAAAGCCCAAGCAACCGTGGGTCCGCAGGAGCTGGGCCAAGTTCGGGCCATATGAAAGGAAAACGAAGGGGGAGCACGCCGACTGTAGCTGCAATGCAGAACGCTGCTCGTAGTATTAAAAAGCCCCGGACAGAAGATCCATACATGCAGAAGTGGGAGATCCGACGTTCGGAGTTTGATCGTCGGAAGTTTGCCAATCTCTGCCTGAGGTGTGCAGGAGAGCATCCCACTCGCGAGTGCCCTCTGTTACCGCCTTTCGTACCCAAGATGACTTAGGAAGTTGCCCGGGCTGCGGAGGAAGGGACTCCTCCCGGGACTGAAGGAAGTGCACGTGGCCGCTGGCCGTCGTTGCGACCGGCTGTGAAGGCTCTTTTACCTTCCGTTTTTGGACAAATCGAGCATGCTATAGGGCGACATTTCTCACTTGACGGTCGCACAGGGCTAAATCATTTTGACTCGCTGTGTAATTTATTTGCAACACGCTGTCCTCTTTCTTCCCTCGATTTATCCGGCCACATTACTTTGTTTATCCCTTCGTCTTTCCGTGAGTTGTGCGAGCAGCTCACCAGGTATAAGAGATATCGTCGTCAAAATCCGGACACTGCAGCTTGCATACTAATTCCCTCTTATAGTCAACGCAAAGTTGTGTCACTGCTGGAAGGTATGCAATGTGTTCTCCGATTCGAATTGGACACCGCTTTGTTCAACGGTGTGGATGTGACGGGGAGGCCGATGGTACTACCTAAACTATCTTACGCTGCTGAAGTTTGGTTTGAGGCCCCACTTTTGGATTCTACCAAGTCCGAGCCTGCTCTAGGATCACTTCTACTTTCTGCGGAGTCGACTCCAACAGGAAATCGTGTCCCTATCATCGAAATCGGCCTCGGTGGTCGACTAATGAAGGCGCTTGTGGATACCAGCGCCAGCGACGACTTCATCTCGGCAAAGGAGGTGAACGCATTGGGGTTGACCCCTCAGTCGTCTGATTGTGCACAGGTTACCCTCGCTGATGGAGGTAAGCATCCCATCGTGGGCAGGATCACCCTGAGCCTGTCGATAGGCCCTCTGCGTGTTAGGGCCCAACCGTATGTGCTACAAGGTCTCTCGGAGACGGCACAGTACATTTTGGGTGCCGCGACATTACGACAGTACTGCGCGCGCATCGATATGGAGTCCACCACACTTAGTTTGTGCAAAGGGAACCTATCGACTAAGGTACCTTTCCTGTCGTACCAAGATTTCACACCAGAGGAGGGCGGAACTGTTGTGGAGCCTGAGGTTAATTTTGCTCTAGCAGGGATCGTCCGCCGAAATGAAGAACCCAAGCTAATTGGACGCCAAGAAGCTGATCGGATGATACGGAAAGGTGCCCATGTGTTGCTTGTGAGGCCACGGGTGCAATCGAATGCTACCAGCATGCAGTCCACCGTGAAGGATCTTGAGGTCGAAGCCCTCCTGCAAAAATATGCTGATGTCTTTGGTGACATCCCAGGGCTCCCACCTGTGCGACCTGTTGACCATACGATCCCTCTTGTGCCCGGAGCACAACCCGTTTCACGACCTATGTACAGGTTAAGCCCGTTGGAGCTGGATGAAGTGTGTTGTACCTCTCGTTCACGTTTGCTCATAAGTATCTGCACGTCTGAAGGCTTTCGACACCGATGCGCGAGCACTTGCAAGTACAGCAAGGCAAACGCGAGCAAACAGAGACAGCGGAAGACTTCAAGACAAGAAGAGATATAACTTACAGTCTTACAGATCGAAGCGGTGCAATGGACGTAATCGCCGTCAGCGCCGGAAGCAAGCAATCATCACGCGGCGGTGATAGCGAAGTTTAGGCTTAGCTCGGGCTAAGTAGAGTAGCGTATAGCAATGATAATATAGAACACACGAGTGTTCTCCGGTATTGAATGTCTTATCTTGCTTAGCCATCCTCGCATCTGTTATACTCGTAGCATCGCGATGCCGTACAATTCACACTAGGAGGCCGATCCTAAGTGTGACAACCCTACTGCGTATAGGCGATGTCCACGCATAACAACGTATAAGCCTTTCCGGCATTCGCATGATGCAAGGGTCTGAATAACGATATTCGGTTGCAAGGCATGCATCACGATGAGTGCGGCGCTCTCAACGTGTGCTGTAATGAAGTAATATTATATCAGATAATATTACTTATCGTTTCATAGCACGAGCATAATGCGCACTTCAACGATCCGGTATTTTATGCATGCTAGGCGGATTTGCCATGATGCGATGTCGCGATGGATAATGATAACATGCCAAATGCATATATAAATGTATGCGAATACATCTATATCATGCAGGTTCATTCATATGTAATAATCATTCGTGCGTTCATCAAGATAACACTTCGCCTTGTAGGGTCGACCTACGCATAGGCGGGAAACAAACCGTAGCACAACAATTATCCCCCCTCCTGTATGCAGCGTCCTCGCTGCTTCATACAGCATCGACTGCAAGGGTCATTGGGCTTGCGTGGCACGTTTGCGGGCTTCTTCGAGCAGGGGCTTCATGTCCTGCGAGAAGTTGCGTGCCGGTTCCCATGAGTTGTGCTCGCTGGTATACCCTGTCCACTTGACCAAGTACTCGTGTACTGTCCGCTTACGTCGGTGTCGGCCCACACGACGCGCGTGATAATCTAACACCCGCTCCACATCGTAAAACTTCTGTTTACCAGCGATCCAGGTCTCGGGAACTGGTTCGATCGCTGCGGGGGCGTTAGCAGGCTCAGGGATGGGTTCCGTACCACGATATGGACGAACAAGCGATACGTGAAACGTGGGGTGAATGGTCATATCAGCGGGCAATGCAAGCTCCACAGCCACATTCCCAACCATGCGCATGACAGGATACGGACCAATCCAGCGGGGTAAGAGTTTTTGGGATCCGTCGGCCAAGGAACGCAAGTTCTTGGTGCTTAGCAACACGAGTTGCCCTTCCGAAAACGTCACATCCTGCTTGGATTTGTTGTAGTATTCCGTCGTTCGTTGCTGCGCCGCGTCCAAACACGACTTCACATCTATGATTCAGGACATAAAAGACTTGGCAAAAAGTTTAGCAGCAGGCACGTTCACTTCCAACTCACGCCACACGGGTAGCACGGGATGAAACCCGTAGTTAAGAAAGAACAGACTTCTGCCTGTAGAGCGGTTAACAGCGTTGTTAAGCGTGAATTCGGCCGCAGTCAAATATGTATCCCAAACGAGTGGTGTGCGACCAGCATAATTGCGCAACATATCACCCAACGTGTGGTTTGTGCGTTCGGTTTGACCATCAGTCTGCGGGTGGTACGCTGTGCTCAGGTTGACACGCATGCCAACTAGCTTGCAGAGCGTTTCCCAAAACTTAGACGTGAACTGCCCACCGCGGTCCGAGATCACATTTTTGGGAACCCCGTGTAACCGAACCACATTGTCAAAAAACAAGCGTGCGGTTTGTTCAGCCGTGCAGGACGATGTACATGGTGCTAGGTGGACCATCTTAGTCAGGCGATCGACCATTACGAACACTGCATCATATCCCCCCTCAGTTTTGGGCAGCACGACTACGAAGTCCATGGAAACACTTTCCCAAGGCGCATCCGGGACAGGCAACGGTTGCAACAACCCATGACCCTTACCAGACAAAGCCTTATTGCACTGGCACAGACTGCATGTCTGTACGAAGTTCGCCGCATCGTTAGTCAAACGAGGCCACCAAAAGGAACGTTGCACCAACTCGACCAACCGCTTGCTACCAGGGTGTCCTGCTAACGGGTCCTCGTGGAACCGCGCAAGGATGTCATAGCGTAGCGTGTCGTCGTTCGGAACGACGATTTGCGTAGCTGCACCCTCCGTCCGCAGCCAAAGGCCATTCTGCTTGTGAAGATTTTCTACATTAGCCGGCTCTGAGAACCAGGCATCTGTAGGCAACCTTCAACCGCTCCGCGAGGTCCGTCGTGATCGGCACCTCCTCGTCACGCGGTCGCACGACGGGCGCTGCCAAAATTGCAGTGTGTAGTGACGGATGTCGACTGAGAGCATCGGCAATATTCAGTTTACCAGAAATGTAATCCCAGGTGCAGTCGAACCTAGCTAGGTATTCCATCCACCTAGCCTGACAGCGGTTCAACGTCGGAACACTTTGCAAAAACGTTAGGGGCTTGTGGTCAGTCTTTAAAGTGAATGGGCGTCCCTCCAGGTAACAGCGCCATTCCTTTAAAGCATGCAGCACTGCCAGAAGCTCCTGTTCCCGGTGGTGTAGCGAATCTCCGCACTTCTTACTTGTGAAAGCGATCAGTCGCCCTTCCTGTAACAATACAGCGCCGCTTCCAAATATTGAGGCATCAGACACTACCTCAACACGAAACGGCAACGAGAAATCAGGGAATGCAAGGGTGACATCTTCGGCAACGGTTCGCTTGAGCTCTTCGAATGCCCGCTGGCATTGCGACGTCCACGACTTGAGTGAAACGAAAACGCCTTTGCGAGTTAAGTTAGTAAGCGGGGCCGCAATGATGGAATATTTTTCAATGAACTTTCGGAAATAATTGGTCAAGCCAAGGAACTTACGCAGCTCCGTGAGGTTCTGAGGCGCGGGCCAATCGTGAACCACGGCGACCTTCCACGGGTCCATCTTCATACCAGTGGCCAACACAATGTGGCCTAAATATTCCACCTGAGGCTGCGCCCAAAAGCATTTGGCGCGTTTAGCAAACAATTGCTCCCACCTCATCACGTCGAGCACGAGCCGAAGATGCTCCAGGTGCTCCTCGCGCGTCTTAGAATAAACCAAGATGTCATCCAGATAGCAAACAACGAACCTGTCGATAAACGGCCTAAGCATTCGGTCCATGACCACCTGAAACGTCGCAGGGGCATTAGTCAAACCAAACAATAGGACCATATACTCGAAATGACCGAAGGGCGTCCGAAAAGCGGTTTTCGGAATATCAGAGGCAGCAATGCGGATCTGATTATAGCCCTGTTGTAAGTCAATCGAGGAAAAATAAGCCGATCCCTTCAGCTTATCCAACAGGTCGTCAACGCGTGGCAAAGGGTAGCGATTTTTCACCGTACTCGCATTCAACCCCCGGTAATCGATGCACATGCGCAAGGTCCCATCCTTCTTACTGACAAACAAAATCGGTGCAGAATACGGGGATGTGCTGGGGTGTATCATACCCTTCGCGAGCAAATCCGTCACCTGGCGCTTTACCTCGTCCAGCTCCAATGGACTCAACCTGTACATTGGCCGGGCCATAGGCTGCGCTCCAGGCATGAGAGGGATTGTGTGATCAACAGGACGCATAGGTGGTAGGCCAGGGATATCTTTAAAGACGTCCTCATACTGCGACAGTAGGGCCTCAACCTCAGGATCCATAGAAGTCTGCGCGGTGGTGGTACAACAGCCCACCCGCAGCCTCAAAAGCAGTCCGTGGGCACCCTTCCGTAACAAACGGACGGCCTCCTTACGCCCGACTAGCTCTGGTTCGATTTGTGCGGCCATTGCGGTCACAGTGAAATTAACCATAGGCACCACCTCAGCTTCGCCCTCCTTTGGTGTGACATGTTCGAACGACAGGAAAGGTACCTTAATCGACAGAGTACCCTTGCACATATGCAGGGTTGCGGTCTCCATGTCGATGCGCGCGCGGTACTGCCGTAATGTCGCAGACCCCATTATGTACGGTGCAGTCTCTGCTAAGCCCTGCAGCACGTACGGCCGGGTCACAACACGCAAAGGGCCTATCGATAGGCTAAGGGTAATCCTGCCCACGATGGGATGCTTACCCCCGTCAGCAAGGGTAACCTGTGGACAATCAGACGACTCTGGGGTCAACCCCAGCGCATTCACCTCTGCGACAGAGATGAAGTCGTCGCTGGCACCGGTGTCAACAAGTGCCTTCAGAGTACGGCCATTCAAACCGATCTGAACCACTGGGACACGGTTATCTACGAGCGACTGCCCAGCAGATAACGTTAGTGCACTTAGGGCGGGTCCGTAACCTACGGCACCCTCATCAGGAGCTTCGTACCAAACGTCAACCGAGTAGGATGTGCCTGGCCACGGAGCCAGCGTACCCTCCCGATCCACACCATTAAACAAACGGTGTCCGGCTCGAACCGGTGGACACGCCGCATACCCCTTAACGATGCCTCTGCCTTGCGCCGACAGAAAGCGGGGAGTAATACACATGCGGCAGTGCCTGGATATTGACGCCTACATCTCCTATAAACGGCCAACTGTTCCGACATCTCACGCAGAGATGAGGGGATGAACAAAACCACGTGGTTAGACAGATCGATAGACGACAGGGGACGGCGAGGTGTAAACAAATTACACAACGAATCGAAGCAGAGAAGTCCCGTGCGTCCGTCAAGCGTGATGCGTCGCGCAATGACTCGCTCGATGTGTCCAAGTACGCAAGGCAACAATGCCTTAACGGCTGGCTGTAAGGATGACCACCGACCACGTGTGAGTTCAGAAATCCCGGGTGGTGCCCCCTCCACAGGAACCCGGGCAAGCCCCTATTTCGGCTGAGGTACAAACGGCGGCAGTAACGGGCAATCCTTCATAGGATGACTCTCCGCGCACCGTAGACAAACATTGGCCGCTTTCCGACGCTCGTACTCGGAACGATTGCAATTCCATTTTGGCATAAACGAGTCATCCGTGCGAGTCCACTTCGCATTGGGGTCAGAGCGCTGTGCGGCTGCGGACGACGGCGCACCACCCCGCTTCCTGCTCTTAGCCGGGTCCGAGCTCGGACCTGCTCCTCCTGACCTGCGGACACCCGAGCTAGCGCCCCCGCGCGCCTGGCGTTGCCGGTTGCTGCGTCGCGTCGTGGCAGTAGGCGCGGGGCGGGTAGCTCCAAGTTCCTGGTCCAGAGCCACAGCTTCCCCAAGCGGATCCTGCACTTGCACGGCATTTGCACGAGGGGTAGACATGACTTCTTCTTCACCGGCAAGGAGTCGTACCTCCGTCCCTCTAGCAAAAGTTACCAAGGCGTTGTAGGACTTGAACGGCACCCCAGACAAGTCAGTAGCGCACCATTTAGCCAAAAGTTTCGTCAGGCCTCGCTTAAACCAAAAGACACGCTCGGTTTCAGTGAGATCAGCAATGGGGGTCACAAGTGCTTCAAAGCGTGACTGGTACACAGGTACATTTTCACCCCGATGCATGTGGTAGCTACCGGCTGCCAAAACCTTACGAGCCTCCACATCACGTGCTTGAACCTCAGTAGCGAACCCTGCGAGCAAAGTGGCGATCATCTCGTCAAAAGTATAGTCGCCCTGGGCGGTGGTCCATTCGTGATACCAGTCCTTCGCTGAGCCCTCGAGGGTGTTACCAACGAAGAGACACCTGATACCATCATTATCGCCACCATGAACCGCCTGGAGATACTTTTTAGCGTCACGCACGTACACACGAGTTGCATCGGCTATGCTATGTCCTGCTGTCTTTTCAGTTAGCGAGATATTGAGCCTAGGAACGGGAATCGACAATCTCATCACCTCAGGGATGTCATCATGCCCTCGAGCTTGAGGTAATGGCAGAACCCTTGGTCCAGCAGTGTTGTCCATATTGGTGTTAACTGCTGAATGCGGCACAATTAAGTGAGCAGGGGTCTGAAGGAAAAGGGGATCTTGAGTGGCTCACGAGCCAACAGTCTCAAGACCTCTATCCGGAGCTCTAGCAGCCACAACAAAATCGGGTTGGCTAGCTAGGCTAGTGTGTGGCGTATCGTCGTGTTCCACGGACATGGAGCACGAAGCGATACCCTAAGTTTGTGTAATAGAAGCCGACTTCTATCGCAAAGGCAAGAGTACAAAGCGATTCGGTGAGCCTACCGACAGTACTCTTGAGAAGATTCAGTAAACTCAGCAAGTACTTGCCCAGCTGAGTCCTGATCTCCGTAGTTTGGGCGATGAGAGTCGCCAACTGGTCCGGACGAAAGCCGGTCTCAGTCGCCGTGACAAGCAATGCCGGTGCACTGAGATTACCTGCGACTCAGAGCGTACACTTACACAACAAGTGCAGCAATCTAAGTAAAAGCATTTAAACAATTACAAACCGGAAGCGGCGGCGTCCAAAACGGTGCGGCCTAGGTCTTCGGCAAAAGTATCTAGCGGTCCTCGTGATTCATCGCTGGAACTCGCCATAGAGAGAACCTACTTCCGATTAGACAAAGAGAGACAGTTAGGCAACGAACCTGTCTCGATACCAATTTGTTGTACCTCTCGTTCACGTTTGCTCATAAGTATCTGCACGTCTGGAGACTTTCGACACCGATGCGCGAGCACTTGCAAGTACAGCAAGGCAAACACGAGCAAACAGAGACAGCGGAAGACTTCAAGACAAGAAGAGATATAACTTACAGTCTTACAGATCGAAGCAGTGCAATGGACGTAATCACCGTCAGCGCCGGAAGCAAGCAATCATCACGCGGCGGTGATAGCGAAGTTTAGGCTTAGCTCGGGCTAAGTAGAGTAGCGTATAGCAATGATAATGTAGAACACACGAGTGTTCTCCGGTATTGAATGTCTTATCTTGCTTAGCCATCCTCGCATCTGTTATACTCGTAGCATCGCGATGCCGTACAATTCACACAAGGAGGCCGATCCTAAGTGTGACAACCCTACTGCGTATACACGATGTCCATGTATAACAACGTATAAGCCTTTCCGGCATTCACATGATGCAAGGGTCCGAATAACGATATTCGGTTGCAAGGCATGCATCACGACGAGTGCGGCGCTCTCAACGTGTGCTGTAATGAAGTAATATTATATCAGATTATATTACTTATCGTTTCATAGCACGAGCATAATGCGCACTTCAACGATCCGGTATTTTATGCATGCTAGGCGGATTTGCCATGATGCGATGTCGCGATGGATAATGATAACATGCCAAATGCATATATAAATGTATGCGAATACATCTATATCATGCAGGTTCATTCATATGTAATAATCATTCGTGCGTTCATCAAGATAACACTTCGCCTCGTAGGGTCGCATCGACCTACGCATCGGCGGGAAACAAACCATAGCACAACAAAGTGAAGCGGCAAGTGGGGGATCTGCTCGCAAAGGGTATGATTCGGCCCAGCACATCGCCATATTCTGCACCGATATTGTTTGTCGGTAAGAAGGATGGGACGTTGCGTATGTGTATTGATTATCAGGGCTTGAATGCGACTACGATTAAAAATCACTACCCTTTGCCACGCGTCAATGACCTGCTCGATAAGTTGAAAGGCCCAGCTTATTTTTCCTCGATTGACCTCCAACAGGGGTATAATCAGATACGCATTGCTGCTTCTGATATTCCGAAAACCACTTTCCGGACCCCCTTGGTCACTTCAAGTACACGGTCTTGTCGTTTGGACTTACTAATGCGCCTGCCACATTTCAGGCAGTGACGGATCGCATATTCAGACCGTATATCGACAGGTTCGTCGTCTGTTATTTGGATGATATTTTGATATATTCCAAGACGCGTGAGGAGCACTTGAAGCATCTCGAGCTCATGCTTGAGGTGATGAAGCGGGAGCAATTGTTTGCTAAACGCGCCAAATGTTTTTGGGCGCAGCCTCAAGTGGAGTATTTGGGCCACATCGTATTGGCCACTGGAATAAGGATGGACCCACGGAAGGTAGCTGTGGTTCGTGAATGGCCCGCGCCTCAGAACCTCACCGAACTACACCAGTTCTTAGGTTTGACCAACTACTTCCATAAGTTTATTAATAAATACTCCATTATTGCGGCCCCGCTTACAAATCTGACAAGGAAAGGAGGTTTCGCTTCTCTCGAGGCCTGGACACCTGTGTGCCAGCGGGCATTCGAAGAGCTCAAGCGAATCATCGCTGACGATGTTACCCTCTCTTTCCCTGATTACTTGTTGCCGTTTCGTGTAGAAGTAATATCAGATGCTTCCCTGCATGGAAGCAGCGGAGTATTGTTGCAGGAAGGACGACAGATAGCCTTCACGAGTAAGAAATTCTTGGGTGCGGAGACCCGCTATACGACCGGAGAGCAGGAGCTGTTGGCAGTTCTACATGCTTTAAAAGAATGGCGCTGTTACCTCGAAGGCCGCCCTTTTACACTGAAAACTGACCATAAACCGCAGACATTCTTACAGAGTGTCCCCACGCTCAACTGACGACAAGCCAGATGGATGGAGTATCTCTCTCGTTTCGACTGTACATGGGAGTATATCGCCGGCAGAATTAATATTGCTGACGCCCTCAGTCGACATCCATCATTACACGCTGCGATTCTGGCAGCACCGGTTACATGTTCACGCAGTCAGGAGGTGCCGATAGCAGCGGACCTCGCGCAGCGACTCAAGGTGGCGTATGAAGTGGATCCATGGTTCGCTTCACCAAGTAATGTGGAACATCTACACAAGCGCAACGATTTATGGCTACGGATGGATGGTTCGACCACACAAATTGTCATGCCGAACAACGACGCTCTGCGCTACGATATTCTTGCTCGGTTCCACGAGGACCCGTTAGCAGGACACCCTGGAAGCACGCGATTGGCAGAGCTGGTACGATGCTCGTTTTGGTGGCCACGCGTGGTGAAGGATGCGGAAAACTTCGTGCAAAGGTGCAGTTTATGTCAGCGCAACAAAGCACTATCCGGTACGGGTCAGGGTTTAATACAACCTTTACCTATACCAGATGCCCCTTAGGAAAGTGTTTCTATGGACTTCGTAGTCGCGCTGCCCAAAACTGAGGGGGGATACGACTCGGTGTTCGTTATGGTCGATCGTTTGACCAAGATGGTTCACTTAGCCCCCTGCACCTCGTCTTGCACCGCCGTGCAAACAGCATGATTATTTTTCGATAACGTGGTCCGATTGCATGGTGTTCCTAAAAAAGTGATATCCGATCGCGGCGGTCAATTCACTTCTAAGTTTTGGGAAGCGCTATGTGAACTTGTCAGTATGCGCATTCATTTGAGCACAGCATATCATCCACAATCCGATGGGCAAACCGAACGCACAAATCGCACGTTGGGCGATATGTTGAGGAATTTTGTTGTGCTACGGTTCATTTCCCGCCGACGCGTAGGTCGATGTGATCCTACAAGGCGAAGTGCTATTGTGATGAACACATTGCATATGAATGAATCTGCATGATATAAATGTATTCGTGTACATTTATATACGCATTTGGCATGTTGTCATTATCCATCGCGACATCGCATCATGGCAAATCCGCCTAGCATGCATGAAAGCCCGAAGCATTGAAGTGCGCATTATGCTCGTGCTACGAAACGATAAGTAATATTATCTGATATAATATTACTTCATTACAGCACACGTTGAGAGCGCCGCACTCATCGCGACACATGCCCTGCAACCGGATATCGTTATCCGGACCCTTGCATCATGCGAATGCCGGAAAGGCTTATACGTTGTTATGCGTAGACATCGCCTAGACGCAGTAGGGTTGTCACATCTAGGATCGGCCTCCTGATGTGAATCGTACGGCATTGCGATGCTGCGAGTATAACAGATGCGAGGACGGCTAAGCAAGATAAGACATTCGATACCGGAGAACACTCGTGTGCTCTATATTACTATTGCTATACGCTATTCTACTTAGCCCGAGCTAAGCCTGAACTTCGCTAATCACCACCGCATGATGATTGCTTGCTTCCGGCGCTGACGGCGATTTCGTCCATTGCATCGTTCCGATCTGTAAGGCTGTAAGTTATATCTCTTTTCGTCTTGAAGTCTTCCGCTGTCTCTGTTTGCTCTCGCTTGCCTTGCTGTACTTGCAAGTGCTCGCGCATTGGTGTCAAAAGTCTCCAGACGTGCAGATACTTATGAGCAAACGTGAACGAGAGGTACAACAAATTTCACGGGACACACACCCTCCATTTGGGATACGTTTCTAATTTCGGCAGAATTCACGCTTAACAACACTGTTAACCGCTCAACAGGTCAAAGCCCTTTCTTTCTGAATTATGGATTCCATCCTGTGTTACCCGTGTGGCGAGAGTTGGAGGTAAATATTCCGGCGGCTAAAACCTTTGCCAAGTCGTTCCTATCCCGCATGACAGACGCGAAGGCATGTTTGGACATGGCACAACAACGGACGACGGACTACTATAATAAATCCAAACGAGACGTAACATTTTCGGTGGGACAAATGGTATTATTGAGCACTAAGAATCTGCATTCACTTGCCGATGGTTCCCAAAAATTACTACCTTGCTGGATTGGTCCCTATCCCGTCGTTCGCATGGTAGGAAATGTAGCTGTGGAGCTATCCCTATCCCCTGACATGAATATCCACCCCACGTTTCATATCTCCCTTATCCGTCCTTATCACGGTGCAGTACCTGTTACAAACGACACCGATGCCCCTGCAGTAATGGACCCCGGTCCTGAGACCTGGATCGCAGGTAAACAAAAGGTATACAATGTGGAACGGATACTCGATTATCAGGTTCGTCGTATAGGTTGACAGCGATGAAAGTGGAAGGTGCACGAGTATCTGGTCAAGTTGACTGGCTATTCTAGCAAGCACAACTCTTGGGAGCCGACGCGTAATTTCTCGCCAGAGATGAAGCCCCTATTGGAGGAAGCTCGTCTACGTGCCACACAGACCCAATGATCTCTGCAGTCAATGCTGTCCGATGCAGCGAGGATGTTGTACCTCTCCTTCGCGTTTGCTCATAAGTATCTGCGCGTCTGAAGACTTTTGAGACCGATGCGTGAGCACTTGCAAGTACAGCAAGGCAATCGAGAGCAAACAAAGACAGTGGAAGACTTCAAGACAAGAAGAGATATAACTTACAATCTTACAGACCAAAGCGATGCAATGGACGTAATCACCGTCAGCGCCAGAAGCAAGCAATCATCACGCGGCGGTGATAAGCGAAGTTCAGGCTTAGCTCGGGCTAAGTACAAGAGTGTTTAGCAATAATGATGTTGAACACAGAAGTGTTCTCCGATATCAAATGTCTTGTCTTACTTCTCCGGTATTGAATGTCTTATCTTGCTTAGCCGTCCTCGCATCTGTTATACTCACAGCATCACGACACCGTACAACTCACACTAGGAGGCCGATCCTGAGTGTGACAACCCTACTGCGTATAGGCGATGTCCACGTATAACAACCAATAAGCCTTTCGGGCATTCGCATGATGCAAGGGTCCGAATAACGATATTCGGTTGCAAGGCATGTATCGCGATGAGTGCGGCGCTCTCACCGTGTGCTATAATGAAGTATTATCCCAGATAATATTACTTATCATTCCATAGCACGAGCATAATGCACTTCTCGATCGTTCGGGATTCCATGCATGCTAGGCGGATCAGCCATGATGCGATGTCGTGATGTATAATGGTAACATGCAAAAACATATATAAATGTATGTGAATACATTTATGTCATGCAAGTTCATTCATATGCATAAGTCATTCATGCGTTCATCAAGACAGCACTTCGCCTCGTAGTGTCACATTGACCTACGCATCAGCGGGAAACGAACCGTGGCACAACACCGTGCAGGACGATGTACATGGTGCTAGGTGGACCATCTTAGTCAGGCGATCGACCATTACGAACACCGCATCATATCCCCCCTCAGTTTTGGGCAGCACGACTACGAAGTCCATGGAAACACTTTCCCAAGGCGCATCCGGGACAGGCAACGGTTGCAACAACCCATGACCCTTACCAGACAAAGCCTTATTGCGCTGGCACAGACTGCATGTCTGTACGAAGTTCGCCGCATCGTTAGTCAAACGAGGCCACCAAAAGGAACGTTGCACCAACTCGACCAACCGCTTGCTACCAGGGTGTCCTGCTAACGGGTCCTCGTGGAACCGCGCAAGGATGTCATAGCGTAGCGTGTCGTCGTTCGGAACGACGATTTGCGTAGCTGCACCCTCCGTCCGCAGCCAAAGGCCATTCTGCTTGCGAAGGTATTCCACATTAGCGGGCTCCGAAAACCAGGCATCTGCGTTGTAGGCAACCTTCAACTGCTCCGCGAGGTCCGTCGTGATCGGCACCTCCTCGTCACGCGGTCGCAAGATGGGCGCTGCCATAATTGCAGTGTGTAGTGACGGATGTCGACTGAGAGCATCGGCAATATTAAGTTTACCGGCAATGTACTCCCAGGTGCAGTCGAACCTAGCTAGGTATTCCATCCACCTAGCCTGCCTGCGGTTCAACGTCGGAACGCTTTGCAAAAACGTTAGGGGCTTGTGATCAGTCTTTAAAGTAAATGGGCGTCCCTCGAGGTAACAGCACCATTCCTTTAAAGCATGCAGCACTGCCAGAAGCTCCTGTTCCCCAGTGGTGTAGCGAATCTCCGCACCAGAAAACTTCTTACTCGTGAAGGTGATCGGTCGCCCTTCCTGTAACAATACAGCGCCGCTTCCATACACTGAGGCATCAGAAACAAGCTCCACACGAAACGGCAAAGAGTAATCAGGGAATGCGAGGGTGACATCTTTGGCAACGGTTCGCTTGAGCTCTTCAAATGCCCGCTGGCATTGCGACGTCCACGACTCGAGCGAAACAAAAACGCCTTTGCGAGTTAGGTTAGTAAGCGGGGCCGCAATGATGGAATATTTTTCAATGAACTTTCGGAAATAATTGGTCAAGCCAAGGAACTTACGCAGCTCCGTGAGGTTCTGAGGCGCGGGCCAATCGCGAACCACGGCGACCTTCCACGGGTCCATCTTCACACCGGTGGCCGACACAATGTGGCCCAAATATTCCACCTGAGGCTGCGCCCAAAAGCATTTGGCGCGTTTAGCAAACAATTGCTCCCGCCTCATAACGTCGAGCACAAGCCGAAGATGCTCCAAGTGCTCCTCGCGCGTCTTAGAATAAACCAAGATGTCATCCAGATAGCAAACAACGAACCTGTCGATAAACGGCCTAAGCATGCGGTCCATGACCGCCTGAAACGTCGCAGGGGCATTGGTCAACCCAAACGATAGGACCGTATACTCAAAGTGACCAAAGGGCGTCCGAAAAGCGGTTTTTGGAATATCAGAGGCAGCAATGCGGATCTGATTATAGCCCTGTTGTAAGTCAATTGAGGAAAAATAAGCCGATCCCTTCAGCTTATCCAACAGATCGTCAACGCGTGGCAAAGGGTAGCGATTTTTCACCGTGCTTGCATTCAACCCCCGATAATCGATGCACATGCGCAAGGTCCCATCCTTCTTACCGACAAACAAAATCGGTGCAGAATACGGGGATGTGCTGGGGCGTATCATACCCTTCGCGAGCAAAACCGTCACCTGGCGCTTTACCTTGTCCAGCTCCAATGGACTCAACCTGTACATTGGCCGGGCCGTAGGCTGCGCTCCAGGCATGAGAGGGATTGTGTGATCAACAGGACGCATAGGTGGTAGGCCAGGGATATCTTTAAAGACGTCCTCATACTGCGACAGTAGGGCCTCAACCTCAGGATCCACAGAAGTCTGCGCGGTGGTGGCACTGCAGCCCACCCGAGGCCTCAAAAGCAGTCCATGGGCACCCTTCCGTAACAAACGGACAGCTTCCTTACGCCCGACTAGCTCTGGTTCGATTCATGCAGCCATTGCGGTCACGGCAAAATTAACCATAGGCACCGCCTCAGCTTTGCCCTCCTTTGGTGTGACATGTTCGAACGACAGGAAAGGTACCTTAATCGACAGAGTACCCTTGCACATATGCAGGGTTGCGGTCTCCATGTCGATGCGTGCGCGGTACTGTTGTAATGTCGCAGACCCCATTATGTACGGTGCAGTCTCTGCCAAGCCCTGCAGCACGTACGGCCGGGTCACAACACACAGAGGGCCTAACGATAGGCTAAGGGTGATCCTGCCCACGATGGGATGCTTACCCCCGTCAGCAAGGGTAACCTGTGGACAATCAGACGACTCTGGGGTCAACCTGTGGACAATCAGACGACTCTGGGGGAGGCACGGAGGGAGAGTCGTAACGCAGGGAGAGTTGCCGATGCCATGGGGGTTGGCAGTCGAAGGAGCGGATAGCAGCAGGATGGAATCGGACGCCGGCGTGCTTGTCTAAGCAGCGCTGCCATGGATGCGGAGGTGGAGGCGGAGATTAACCTGGTGACAGAAGCTGCATGCGAAGGGAGGAGAGGGAGAAGGAGATCGACATCACTGTGAAGGACTGTGTCTGAGATCACGATACTTCTCTTGGGTGCGGTGAATGTGTTGATTGCGGTGAATGTGTTGATTGTGTCTGATTGTTGATTGTTGAGCTCAGGCCGAATATATTCATTTATATTTGGCCTGAGCTATTCTAGCATATCATCTTCAGCCGGATGATGAACATTGCCCGCGGGGTCTGACGGCCGACTACCAATCTGTAATCGAAGACTATTGTAAGTTGAATCTTTCCTTGTTGTTGAGTCTTCCGCTGTCACTTTACTCGCATTGGATCGCCTTGCTGTTCGTAAGCATGGTGCGCACTTAGCTAACATCCAGACGTGCAGATTCAGTGCATGATCGAAGAAGGAAGGATACAACAATTCGGACCTTTGCACCTTGCATATGTTGCATCCATTAATATCATGAATTACGCGATATTTAGGAGAGTGCTCTGATAGTACTCACACTTAGGATCAGGATCCAGTGTGATTTGTACTGCACATCGGTAGGCGGCACACTCGCGTGATAGGTGCAAGGACGGCCGCCTAGAGACCGAAGTCGGCTTGACGCTACTTTGGATAAGTACTTGTGTACTTAACTGGGTCTAATTGCCATACACTCATTTATTATCAGCCTGAGCTATTTCAGCATATCATCTTCAGCCGTATGATGAACGCTGCCCGCAGGGTCTGACAGCAGACTACCATTCTGTAATTGAGGATCATTGAAAGTTGAATTTTTTATTGTTCTAAAGTCTTCCGCTGTCATGTTACTCGCACTGGAGTGCCTTGCTCTTCGTAAGCATGAAGTACTTGTAGCTAACACTCAGACATGCAGATTCAGTGCATGATTGAAGAAGGAAGGATACAACAAATTTGGTAGCGAGATGGTTCCATTCACGGGCTGTCTCATTATCCCTCATCGGAAGTAGTTTCTCACGAAAGAGGACGGCGGCGACAGACACCACAGACCACAAGACAACTTTGCTGAAGATCTGGATTGTGCACTATTACACATTGCTATTTCCAAATTACAATACTTGTCGCCTGTCCCTGAATACCGATCGCATTTTCGTTGTTAAGCGGTTACTGAGGGTTGTAGGAGAAGCTACATTGCTCCCGTATGCAGTATCGGTCGACCAACATTCGAATGCAGGACGGGTCAAACTTCTGAGTCTACGCACTTCCGAGCCTATGTTGTATCCTTAACGCATTTCAGTAAATCATTAAGATATAATAATTATCTGTTCATTATTTTATAATATAATATATTTAATTATCAGATTAACTGTTTCATGTTTCCATCTAGCATTCGATTTGTGGATTTGGTCTCGGCTGTCGATGACCAATACTAACCGACTTCCTGAAACATCCGAACCTGTCGGTTACTCCATAACCTGTATGGAGTGGGCCATTTACCGACTGAATGGTAAATGGTGGAACATCTGGTTCCTGGTTCACTGAATCTCCGGTTGTAGTGGTGACTTCTGAAGGTCACGCCCGGTTCGAGGCCTTATGGTTTCTCAAGTACGACCTAGTCGGCGGCTCTACTTAATCGGGCTCTGGCACAACATCCGGTATCTTTTGATACCACCCTTCGTGGGTACCATATACAACAAGCTGGTATCGAGACTGTTCCTCCCTGGGACGTCTCGCCACGTCTTCCGCTGAAATCTTTTCAAGCCTTCTCAAGTCTTTCTGTGGTAACTGCTCAAGCCACTCAAGCTACCCTTTTATAAATGGACATCGACCACGATCTTCCTTCTGCCGACATCCCTCTGGACATGGAGACATTGCCTGAGGAGCTGAGCGCCGCCATTTTCGCTGCGGCTACCACCGGTCTGTAATATTCACGAAATTAGTCTAGTGACACTTAGAACCTGCTCTCTGTGAGTTTGGCTGTGCTTTCTGTTAAAGTCAATCTCTAAGTTAGTCGCGGTCAACGTGGCTCGCGACCTAGACAATTCTGCCTTCTCTGTTAGGTAATATCTTCCTGCAACACTGCTTTCTATCTAGAACTTGTATTGCAGTTTTGCTGAAGAATCCCTGTAGTTGCGGATTCGATAGTACCTTCACATCGAGTCCGACGAGGAGTCGACTTCGTGAATTCACTTCGGCTTTCACTAATACATATATATCTCTATTACTTGAAAGGTATTGTGTTTGTTCCAACCGCCGTGAGTGCTTCTGCAGTGTCAACACCTCAGACCCGTCGGAGCGGCATTTCTGCCCAGTCACTCCGACCCATCGCAAATCAACTTCACGCGCGGACTTCAAAATTTTTGAAGTTCGTCGAAGGCATCCAAGCGTTGGGTAGGCCCTGGTCCTTGCCTTTGCTTTGCCTTTCGCCAGAACAGTCACTCGCAGTTCGATCTGTTAGGCTTTCAGGCATACAATATGCAAGCCTCGAACTTAGCGAATGCTGTCTCGGCTCTTGCTGCCAACACCTTTCAGTTTGTTGGCCGGATTGCTGCTAATGCTAGCCAAGCGAATAGGTGGGAATGGCTCTCTAGGTTGACACAGCCACCAAATGCTGCTGTGGCAGGTGGTATCGACCTTCCGAACCAGCCTTCACCTATTCCCAGACAAGGCGGCACAGCATCCCCTGAGGCACCTACATCACCTATTTATGCCCCATCCCCTTTTTATGTTCATGGCCCTGCTGTAGTGTCAAACCATTTGACACCTCGTGCCGTGGATATTCCTGGGATGGCTCCCGCTGCTGCCGCAACAACTTGTGCTGCTGTTGCGGGCACCTCTTCCAGGCCACCTGGGCCTCCTCATACTGGACATGAGGACGAGGTGATAAAAATAGCGATCGCAGTGCCTAAGCTGAATATCCCTATGGATGTTAAGCTTTCTGATTTAGGACGAGTTGCTGCGCCTCTAACACGGGCCTTTGTCCGTAATGTTAGGAACTACTTTGCCACAGCCCGTGGGGGTCAACAGGACTCTACGCGCCGTCTTTTCTTGGCCACTGCCTTTGAAGGCGCGGCAAGATTATGGCACGATCAATGGACTAACGCAAGGGATTCCTATACATCTGAGGAACTGCTAGAAGCACTGCTTGTCCGTTTTGCACCCCAGGTCCAGTCACGTGAAACTGAGGCACGCCTGAAATTAAATGCTGGCAAATACCGCATGCGCCCTGGAGAAACTGTCTCTGCCTATCAGAGCCGCTTTGAGGCTCTTGTCACGCCCATTGCGGACCTGTCTGATAGTGAGCGTGTGTTTTGGTTTCAGCAGGGCCTCTCATCCGACCTTAGTGGGGACTGTGCAACTGACCTGTCGGGTAAAACCTTTAAGTCATATACAGACTTGGTTCAGTTCTCCCTGGGAGCTGAACTTAGGTTGCTGGCCCGACGGGAATCTGACAAACTGGCCCGTCCCAAAATGAACATGCTGTCGGTACAGGACATGGCCTGCGACGACCCTGACGAGGAGACCCCGGCGCCCCCGACCAAAAAACCGCGGGCTGCATCCGTTCGTCCAGGCATCACCGGGCACGAGGATCAGCCGCGGCAGGTTAAGGGCGCCGGTAAGTCTAAGAGGGGCGGCGGACAGCAGGGGAGGCACTTGGCCCCAAAAGGGGGCCATGTGCAGAAGAAGGGGCCTAAGCAGAACCTGGCGGAGTATTTGACCACATTCAAATGTACTAGACGGGAGTTTCATTTTCGTAAACAACATGGGATGTGCCTCCGTTGCGGTTCCGACCAACATAGGGTCGACTCCTGCCCAATGCTGGGGGCGGAGAAAAATAAGGGTAAGGACCACTAGGAACTTGCCCAGGCTGGTATAGAGGGATCACCACCTGGGGTCTTTGCTGTGAGCCGGATGGTAGCAAAGTGCCGTGCAGTACGGGCTCTTTTGCCCTCTGTTTTAAACCAAGTGGAGCAGGAGATAGGGAGACGTTTTTCTTTTGATGCACGAACTGTCCGTGCCGGCTTTGATGGCTTTTGTAATCTGTTTGAGCCTCAAGGTCGCCCCCTATCCTCCGCTAACTTGGGTGGGCATACTATCTTGTTCACTCCCTCTTCACTCTGCGAGCTACAGAAGCAATTAGCTCACTTTAGGGCATGCAAACGTCAACACCTTGATACCTCAGCATGCATCTTGCTGCCTGAGTATGTGTCCCGACGCAACCCTTCTTTTCTGTCGGGAATGCATCGGGTCTTAAGGTTTAATCCAGGGACGGCTCTTTTCCATAGCCTTGATATGGCAGGTGAGGTCGTTCAGCTCCCTGGAAGCCCATACTCTGTTGACGTCTGGTTTGCTGCTCCTAAACCGGTTCAGGAGGGCGTGCCTGAGACTGAACCCTGTATTTCAGTTCTCTGCTTGCCTAAAGCTGCTGCCCTGATAGGTGCTGGCGTACCTCTGATCACCGTAAGTACGGCAGGTCGTACGTTCACCGCCCTAGCCAACTCTGGAGCCAGTGATGATTTCATTTCGGCATCAGTGGTTACGCAGCTTGGCCTGAAACCTAGCCCATGCTCCTGGTCAGAAGTTACCCTTGCTGATGGGGGTAAGCAGGCTATCTTGGGGCAGGTTAATCTTCGTCTATCTGCGGGTCCTTTAAGGTTAAATGTCCGCCCATACGTGTTGCCTGAGCTAACTGACGCTGCCACGTATATCTTGGGTTCTTCCACGCTAGCACAGTATGGGGCTGTCCTTGACTATGAGTCTAAATCTTTGCGCCTGTGCAAGGGGACTCTAGTCTGCAAGGTACCCTTTACTACTGCCGGACAGCCACCAGATCAGATGACACCTGCGCCTTGCTTTAATTATGCAACCACTGCTATCTGTCAGCACACTGAACCTGAAGTTGTTGGCAGAAAAGCAGCAGTTCGCATGATTCGCAAGGGGGCTCATGCTTTACTAGTACGGCCCAAGTTGCACCTGAATGCAACTTCTATCCCAGCTGATGCCACTGACCCTGAGCTTGAGGCCCTGTTACAGGAATATGCAGATATATTCCAGGAGGTCCCTGGTAAGTCTCCAATGCGGCCTGTGGATTACACCATACCTTTGGTGCCTGGTGCAGTACCCGTTTCCCGCCCCATGTATCGGCTAAGCCCCTTGGAGCTGGACGAGGTCAAACGACAGGTTACTGAGCTGCTGAAAAAAGGTATGATACGGCCAAGCACATCCCCATACTCCGCCCCTATTCTGTTTGTGGGAAAGAAGGATGGGACTCTGAGAATGTGCATTGATTATAGGGGGTTAAACGCTGCAACGGTTAAGAACCGTTACCCCCTCCCACGTGTCGATGATCTGCTGGACAAGCTAAAAGATTCTGCATTCTTTAGCTCTATTGACCTCCAGCAGGGGTATAATCAGATTCGTATAGCAGAATCTGACATCCCTAAAACGGCTTTCCGTACGCCATTTGGCCATTTTGAATATACCGTCCTTAGTTTCGGACTGACGAACGCCCCTGCAACGTTCCAAGCCGTCATGGACCGTATCTTCAGGCCATACATCGACAAATTCATCATCTGTTATCTGGACGATATCCTGGTGTTTTCAAAGACCCGTGAGGAGCACATACAACACCTCCGCCTGGTCTTTGAGGTCCTGCGGCGTGAGCAGCTGTATGCTAAGCGTTCTAAGTGCCACTGGGCACAACCACAGGTGGAGTATCTGGGGCATATAGTGTCTCAGGGTGGCATACGGATGGACCCCCGGAAAACTGCTGTTGTTCGGGATTGGCCAGTGCCCTCCAACCTTCAGGAACTGCGTAAGATTTTGGGCCTGACCAACTACTTTCGTAAGTTCATAGAGCGCTACTCAGTCATAGCTGCACCGCTAACAAACCTCACACGTAAGGGAGCCTTCTCTTCACCTGAGGCCTGGACCCCGCATGCCAAGCAGCTTTTGATGCTTTGAAGCGTGCTATCTCTGATGATATTATCCTGCACTTCCCTGACTACTCATTGCCGTTCCGTGTAGAGGTCATAACTGATGCATCTATACATGGGACGGTGTTGTATATGGTACCCACGAAGGGTGGTATCAAAAGATACCGGTTGTTGTGCCAGAGCCTGATTAAGTAGAGCCGCCGACTAGGTCGTACTTGAGAGACCATAAGGCCTGGAACCGGGCATGACCTTCAGAAGTCACCACTACAACCGGAGATTCAGTTAACCAGGAACCAGATGTTCCACCATTTAGCATTCAGGCGGTAAATGGCCCATTCCATACAGGTTATGGAGTAACCGACAGGTTCGGATGTTTCAGGAAATCGGTTAGTATTGGTCGTCAACAGCTGAGACCAAATCCACAAATCGAATGCCAGATGGAAACATGAAACAGTTAATCTGATAATTAAATATATTATATCATAAAATAATAAACAGATAATTATTATACTTAAAATGAATTACCAAAATGCATTAAGGATACAACAATTGTTCCCCCTCTAGATGCAGCGTCCCGATGCATGAAAAGAGAGTTCCTGGTTCACTGAATCTCCGGTTGTAGTGGTGACTTCTGAAGGTCACGCCCGGTTCGAGGCCTTATGGTTTCTCAAGTACGACCTAGTCGGCGGCTCTACTTAATCGGGCTCTGGCACAACATCCGGTATCTTTTGATACCACCCTTCGTGGGTACCATATACAACAAGCTGGTATCGAGACTGTTCCTCCCTGGGACGTCTCGCCACGTCTTCCGCTGAAATCTTTTCAAGCCTTCTCAAGTCTTTCTGTGGTAACTGCTCAAGCCACTCAAGCTACCCTTTTATAAATGGACATCGACCACGATCTTCCTTCTGCCGACATCCCTCTGGACATGGAGACATTGCCTGAGGAGCTGAGCGCCGCCATTTTCGCTGCGGCTACCACCGGTCTGTAATATTCACGAAATTAGTCTAGTGACACTTAGAACCTGCTCTCTGTGAGTTTGGCTGTGCTTTCTGTTAAAGTCAATCTCTAAGTTAGTCGCGGTCAACGTGGCTCGCGACCTAGACAATTCTGCCTTCTCTGTTAGGTAATATCTTCCTGCAACACTGCTTTCTATCTAGAACTTGTATTGCAGTTTTGCTGAAGAATCCCTGTAGTTGCGGATTCGATAGTACCTTCACATCGAGTCCGACGAGGAGTCGACTTCGTGAATTCACTTCGGCTTTCACTAATACATATATATCTCTATTACTTGAAAGGTATTGTGTTTGTTCCAACCGCCGTGAGTGCTTCTGCAGTGTCAACACCTCAGACCCGTCGGAGCGGCATTTCTGCCCAGTCACTCCGACCCATCGCAAATCAACTTCACGCGCGGACTTCAAAATTTTTGAAGTTCGTCGAAGGCATCCAAGCGTTGGGTAGGCCCTGGTCCTTGCCTTTGCTTTGCCTTTCGCCAGAACAGTCACTCGCAGTTCGATCTGTTAGGCTTTCAGGCATACAATATGCAAGCCTCGAACTTAGCGAATGCTGTCTCGGCTCTTGCTGCCAACACCTTTCAGTTTGTTGGCCGGATTGCTGCTAATGCTAGCCAAGCGAATAGGTGGGAATGGCTCTCTAGGTTGACACAGCCACCAAATGCTGCTGTGGCAGGTGGTATCGACCTTCCGAACCAGCCTTCACCTATTCCCAGACAAGGCGGCACAGCATCCCCTGAGGCACCTACATCACCTATTTATGCCCCATCCCCTTTTTATGTTCATGGCCCTGCTGTAGTGTCAAACCATTTGACACCTCGTGCCGTGGATATTCCTGGGATGGCTCCCGCTGCTGCCGCAACAACTTGTGCTGCTGTTGCGGGCACCTCTTCCAGGCCACCTGGGCCTCCTCATACTGGACATGAGGACGAGGTGATAAAAATAGCGATCGCAGTGCCTAAGCTGAATATCCCTATGGATGTTAAGCTTTCTGATTTAGGACGAGTTGCTGCGCCTCTAACACGGGCCTTTGTCCGTAATGTTAGGAACTACTTTGCCACAGCCCGTGGGGGTCAACAGGACTCTACGCGCCGTCTTTTCTTGGCCACTGCCTTTGAAGGCGCGGCAAGATTATGGCACGATCAATGGACTAACGCAAGGGATTCCTATACATCTGAGGAACTGCTAGAAGCACTGCTTGTCCGTTTTGCACCCCAGGTCCAGTCACGTGAAACTGAGGCACGCCTGAAATTAAATGCTGGCAAATACCGCATGCGCCCTGGAGAAACTGTCTCTGCCTATCAGAGCCGCTTTGAGGCTCTTGTCACGCCCATTGCGGACCTGTCTGATAGTGAGCGTGTGTTTTGGTTTCAGCAGGGCCTCTCATCCGACCTTAGTGGGGACTGTGCAACTGACCTGTCGGGTAAAACCTTTAAGTCATATACAGACTTGGTTCAGTTCTCCCTGGGAGCTGAACTTAGGTTGCTGGCCCGACGGGAATCTGACAAACTGGCCCGTCCCAAAATGAACATGCTGTCGGTACAGGACATGGCCTGCGACGACCCTGACGAGGAGACCCCGGCGCCCCCGACCAAAAAACCGCGGGCTGCATCCGTTCGTCCAGGCATCACCGGGCACGAGGATCAGCCGCGGCAGGTTAAGGGCGCCGGTAAGTCTAAGAGGGGCGGCGGACAGCAGGGGAGGCACTTGGCCCCAAAAGGGGGCCATGTGCAGAAGAAGGGGCCTAAGCAGAACCTGGCGGAGTATTTGACCACATTCAAATGTACTAGACGGGAGTTTCATTTTCGTAAACAACATGGGATGTGCCTCCGTTGCGGTTCCGACCAACATAGGGTCGACTCCTGCCCAATGCTGGGGGCGGAGAAAAATAAGGGTAAGGACCACTAGGAACTTGCCCAGGCTGGTATAGAGGGATCACCACCTGGGGTCTTTGCTGTGAGCCGGATGGTAGCAAAGTGCCGTGCAGTACGGGCTCTTTTGCCCTCTGTTTTAAACCAAGTGGAGCAGGAGATAGGGAGACGTTTTTCTTTTGATGCACGAACTGTCCGTGCCGGCTTTGATGGCTTTTGTAATCTGTTTGAGCCTCAAGGTCGCCCCCTATCCTCCGCTAACTTGGGTGGGCATACTATCTTGTTCACTCCCTCTTCACTCTGCGAGCTACAGAAGCAATTAGCTCACTTTAGGGCATGCAAACGTCAACACCTTGATACCTCAGCATGCATCTTGCTGCCTGAGTATGTGTCCCGACGCAACCCTTCTTTTCTGTCGGGAATGCATCGGGTCTTAAGGTTTAATCCAGGGACGGCTCTTTTCCATAGCCTTGATATGGCAGGTGAGGTCGTTCAGCTCCCTGGAAGCCCATACTCTGTTGACGTCTGGTTTGCTGCTCCTAAACCGGTTCAGGAGGGCGTGCCTGAGACTGAACCCTGTATTTCAGTTCTCTGCTTGCCTAAAGCTGCTGCCCTGATAGGTGCTGGCGTACCTCTGATCACCGTAAGTACGGCAGGTCGTACGTTCACCGCCCTAGCCAACTCTGGAGCCAGTGATGATTTCATTTCGGCATCAGTGGTTACGCAGCTTGGCCTGAAACCTAGCCCATGCTCCTGGTCAGAAGTTACCCTTGCTGATGGGGGTAAGCAGGCTATCTTGGGGCAGGTTAATCTTCGTCTATCTGCGGGTCCTTTAAGGTTAAATGTCCGCCCATACGTGTTGCCTGAGCTAACTGACGCTGCCACGTATATCTTGGGTTCTTCCACGCTAGCACAGTATGGGGCTGTCCTTGACTATGAGTCTAAATCTTTGCGCCTGTGCAAGGGGACTCTAGTCTGCAAGGTACCCTTTACTACTGCCGGACAGCCACCAGATCAGATGACACCTGCGCCTTGCTTTAATTATGCAACCACTGCTATCTGTCAGCACACTGAACCTGAAGTTGTTGGCAGAAAAGCAGCAGTTCGCATGATTCGCAAGGGGGCTCATGCTTTACTAGTACGGCCCAAGTTGCACCTGAATGCAACTTCTATCCCAGCTGATGCCACTGACCCTGAGCTTGAGGCCCTGTTACAGGAATATGCAGATATATTCCAGGAGGTCCCTGGTAAGTCTCCAATGCGGCCTGTGGATTACACCATACCTTTGGTGCCTGGTGCAGTACCCGTTTCCCGCCCCATGTATCGGCTAAGCCCCTTGGAGCTGGACGAGGTCAAACGACAGGTTACTGAGCTGCTGAAAAAAGGTATGATACGGCCAAGCACATCCCCATACTCCGCCCCTATTCTGTTTGTGGGAAAGAAGGATGGGACTCTGAGAATGTGCATTGATTATAGGGGGTTAAACGCTGCAACGGTTAAGAACCGTTACCCCCTCCCACGTGTCGATGATCTGCTGGACAAGCTAAAAGATTCTGCATTCTTTAGCTCTATTGACCTCCAGCAGGGGTATAATCAGATTCGTATAGCAGAATCTGACATCCCTAAAACGGCTTTCCGTACGCCATTTGGCCATTTTGAATATACCGTCCTTAGTTTCGGACTGACGAACGCCCCTGCAACGTTCCAAGCCGTCATGGACCGTATCTTCAGGCCATACATCGACAAATTCATCATCTGTTATCTGGACGATATCCTGGTGTTTTCAAAGACCCGTGAGGAGCACATACAACACCTCCGCCTGGTCTTTGAGGTCCTGCGGCGTGAGCAGCTGTATGCTAAGCGTTCTAAGTGCCACTGGGCACAACCACAGGTGGAGTATCTGGGGCATATAGTGTCTCAGGGTGGCATACGGATGGACCCCCGGAAAACTGCTGTTGTTCGGGATTGGCCAGTGCCCTCCAACCTTCAGGAACTGCGTAAGATTTTGGGCCTGACCAACTACTTTCGTAAGTTCATAGAGCGCTACTCAGTCATAGCTGCACCGCTAACAAACCTCACACGTAAGGGAGCCTTCTCTTCACCTGAGGCCTGGACCCCGCATGCCAAGCAGCTTTTGATGCTTTGAAGCGTGCTATCTCTGATGATATTATCCTGCACTTCCCTGACTACTCATTGCCGTTCCGTGTAGAGGTCATAACTGATGCATCTATACATGGGACGGTGTTGTATATGGTACCCACGAAGGGTGGTATCAAAAGATACCGGTTGTTGTGCCAGAGCCTGATTAAGTAGAGCCGCCGACTAGGTCGTACTTGAGAGACCATAAGGCCTGGAACCGGGCATGACCTTCAGAAGTCACCACTACAACCGGAGATTCAGTTAACCAGGAACCAGATGTTCCACCATTTAGCATTCAGGCGGTAAATGGCCCATTCCATACAGGTTATGGAGTAACCGACAGGTTCGGATGTTTCAGGAAATCGGTTAGTATTGGTCGTCAACAGCTGAGACCAAATCCACAAATCGAATGCCAGATGGAAACATGAAACAGTTAATCTGATAATTAAATATATTATATCATAAAATAATAAACAGATAATTATTATACTTAAAATGAATTACCAAAATGCATTAAGGATACAACAATTGTTCCCCCTCTAGATGCAGCGTCCCGATGCATGAAAAGAGAGCAGACAGGTTGGGGTAGGACAGCGTCAGAGAGGTCCGTCCTTAGACTGTGTCCGCAGCCTAGCTTCATCAAGCAGGGGTTTCATGTCAGGGGTGAAGTTACGTGCCGGTTCCCAGCTATTGTGCTCAGATGAATACCCAGACCACTTAACCAGGTACTCATGTACGTTACGCTTACGCATGCCCTTGCCAACACGTCGTGCACGGTAATCCAGGATACGTTCGACAGCATACAGGGTCTGCTTACCCGATAACCAGGTAGAGGGATTAGCTTCCGTAACAGGAGGGATGCTATCGTTAGCCTCAGGCAGAGTACCCCGATATGGACGTACGAGAGATACATGAAATGTGGGATGAATGCGTAGGTCAGATGGGAGTTGTAACTCTACAGCCACCGACCCTACCATGCGTACGACAGGATAAGGCCCCACAAAGCGCGGTAATAACTTGCGAGACCCATCAGCCAGGGAACGAAGGTTTTTTGTGCTCAACATAACCAGCTGGCCCTTAGTGAACGTGACGTCCTTTTTGGACTTGTTATAATAGTCCATAGCCCGTTGCTGTGCAGCTTCCAGGCAAGCTTTAGCGTCAGTTAGACGGGACATGAAAGACTTAGCAAACGTTTTTGCAGCTGGGACATTTACATCCAATTCCCGCCAAACAGGCAAAGCAGGGTTAAAACCATAATTCAGGAAAAACGGACTATTACCAACGGACCGGTTAGTAGCATTATTAATGGCAAACTCAGCAGCGGTTAGGTAGGTATCCCATGCAGTAGGGGTGCGTCCTGCAAAGTTACGGAGCATATCACCCAGGACACGGTTAACACGCTCTGTTTGCCCATCAGATTGGGGGTGGTAGGCGGTGGACAGGTTCACCCGCATTCCTACCAGAGTCCCCAGGGCACCCCAAAACTTACTTGCAAATTGAGTGCCGCGGTCAGATACCACGGACTTGGGGACCCCATGCAAACGTACCACATTGTCGAAAAATAGACGGGCCGTTTGCTCAGCTGTGCAGGATGATGTCGTGGGGGCCAGGTGGACCATCTTGGTGAAACGGTCGACCAGGACCAGCACGGCATCGTATCCTCCCTCAGTTTTGGGCAGCGCAACAATAAAGTCCATAGAAACGCTTTCCCACGGAGCGTCAGGATCAGGAAGAGGTTGGAGATGCCCATGTGCTTTACCAGACTGGGCCTTATTGCGCTGGCACAGGTCGCAACAGAGGACATAATTTTCGGTGTCCTTAGCCATGCGGGGCCACCAGAATTGACGCCGCAAAAGCTCCAGTAACCGCGTGCAGCCAGGATGCCCAGCAAGAGGGCCGTCATGAAAACGTGAGAGAAGTTCATGACGTAATGAATCGTCGTTAGGTACGACAATCTGACGGTGGGATCCTTCCGATCGGATCCATAAGCCATGCTCCTGTACCAAGTGCCCCGTGTTGTTGTGAATTGTGAACCACGGGTCGGCTGCATAAGCCTGTTTCAAGCGCTTGGTAAAATCGGAGGGCACGAAGTTAGGTTTTGCCTGAGACCTACTACGTGTGCTTACCGCCAGAATGGCTGCATGCAGTGAGGGGTGCCTACTGAGAGCATCAGCTATGTTCAGTGAGCCGCTCAGGTACTCCCAATCAAAGTTAAACCGTGCCAGGTATCCCATCCAGCGGGCCTGGCGTCGGTTAAGGGAGGGCACACCTTGCAGAAACGTAAGGGGTTTGTGATCAGTCTTGAGGGCAAAAGGCCGGCCCTCAAGGTAACATCACCATTCCTTCAAGGCATGTAGGACCGCCAGAAATTCCTGTTCCCCAGTGGTATAACGGGTTTCAGCCCCCAAAAACTTCTTACTCGTGTATGCAATGGGGCGTCCCTGTTGCAACAGAACTGCCCCCGTCCCATGTATAGATGCATCAGTTATGACCTCTACACGGAACGGCAATGAGGAGTCAGGGAAGTGCAGGATAATATCATCAGAGATAGCACGCTTCAAAGCATCAAAAGCTTCTTGGCATGCGGGGGTCCAGGCCTCAGGTGAAGAGAAGGCTCCCTTACGTGTGAGGTTTGATAGCGGTGCAGCAATCACAATAACAACAGATTCGTGCGTTAGGCTCGCGTTAGGCTGCGTTAGGGCGCGTATGTGTGCGTAAGGCTGCGTTTTGTGCGTTAGAGGTTGCGTTAGCCTAACGCGAGCCTAACGCAAAGAAATAGAAAACTTGACAGAACGTCTGTTATAGTGCGTCGTTTTCAAGTTCGTTTAAATGAAAACAATATTTATAATGATTATAAAAGTTCCCTGTAATTTTTATTACGTTTCGTGGTGCTCGAAAATCGGGGGCTTGCGTATGTTCTAACGCGAGCCTAACGCAAACCTAACGCACGCGATCGCAAACCTAACGCACGCGTTAACTTTACGCAAACAGCTTGCGTATATCTTGCGTACAGTGCGTTACGATACGCACGTAACGCACTGTAACGCAGTTTACTCAAAGTTTATGTAGATAGTGCATAATAATGTTCGGAGCACGGGTTTGCCGGATTTATTTAGTTTGCTTACTTGCTCTTATTGTGCAGTAGTCTCGAGACTTTGTGCATAAAATATCTTCAAAGTTAATTTCAATTTAGGATAGCGCTATGAATACTAGTCGTTGTACAAGAGATTGCTCTGGTGAACGCTTGTTAACATCGCTAAATCGCTACCATTATACGAATTTAGAACCTGTACATGTGGCTTACTTTATAACATAGAACTCTGAAGTGCCACACATGGCTGTTCAGGGCTACCTTTCTAATTATGGAAGGCTTTCTAATTATTGAGCAGCAAGCTGCCGGAGTTAGCAAGTGTGGGTAAGGACCGAGGAAATTTGGCAACAGCAAACCTTACACAGTAGCCAGGCAACAATCTTTCCAGATGGAGACCCAAACAAAGTCACCAAGAGCCACAGTTACACATCGAGCAGGCCCCAAAAATTAGATAGCCTTGTCTGGCAAGCATCATAGCAGCTTGGCGTATGTGTGAAAATTGACCATGAAAACGAGCATGTGTGAGAGGTACTCTATGACCCCAATGCTTCCCCAATCCAGACATATTGCAATGCAGAATAGTTCAATCGCTGCACGGGAATGAATAGTTCAACGGATTCCCGCTACAATTTTCAGCACGGTCAATATTTTGTCATTGCATCAAAAACGTCATGCACATTCCTAACCAGAATTGTTTCATGGCTCCAGAAACTCCAAGCACGTGCCTAAGCCGATGACGGCGCTGTACTGAGGGCTGCCCAGAACCCTTGCCTTCCATCCCATCCCGCTGGCCCTGGCTCCCAAGACAGGGCACATAGACGGGGCATCTCAAGTACAAACGTTGCAATGGTGATTCTAAACATCCTCGTCACAATGAAGTCACTTCTCATTGCTACTAAAACCAGGAAGAGCCAAGCTTTGAGCCAAGCGGCTGCTGCCTTGGTCGATGCCATCTAGCAGATCTGATGCAATGTTGCCTTCTAGTGGCTCCCTTCCAGGCATGACACACTGAAAATGTTCCTGACTTTCAGGGGAAAAGTGTTTTCGGGATGTAAAGAGTTTCATACGGGACTTTCCATCATAAGCAGAAGGCGGCTCCATTCGTTACTGAAGCAATTATTATTTCTTTACAAATATATGATTAGCTGTTGATGCTGCAGAAATTATACGTATGCTGCCTGCGCAAGCAAGGTTGTCCAATAGAACTGCTACCGTATGACATGGACGACCTGACGACTGTGTACAATGGGTGGCATTAAATGTACATATAAAGGATGTTGTAAAGCAGGGTTACGAAACATTGTTGCTTACATGGGATTGATTGGCAGCCGCACAACCCTGGACGGAGTACGGAAGCACTACTCTTCACTTTTAAGTAGTACGTATGCATAAGATTTGTATTTTACTTTAACTAGTAAAAGAATAAGTTTTTTTCCTGCGTTTATTTTTGTCGTGTACGAAATACTTTATTGCCACCAACCCGCAGAAAAACGGCCGAAATGACGTGCCATTAGGAACTCATAATGGGCGCCCTAGCAAAGGCCAAAAGCAGCCCGCGCATGGTGAAGATGCATCGATGATGGTGCTGGCTGCCAACGCAGCTAGCATACATCAGAAGGAGAAGGAGGTCAAGGCCGCTAGACACTGACAGGTTAGTGCAAATACTAGTAGTACGGAGAGTGGATGATGGGGTGTGCAAATTACCAGGCGCGCTTAGCAAAATTATTGCTGGATGGGTGATGTACATTACGGATCTCATATACAGGGATGTACAGATCATTAATGTCCTTTAACCTATTTTCTCCTTTCTGTCTTTTATGTAATTGTTCCTATTCTCCCCAAACGTACTTCCTTTTTATGTAGGCAAAGAGTTCACAGCCCTCTACGACAAGGAACTCCAGCAGGAAAGCTAGGAACTCAAGCAAGGCGGCAGCAAAAAAGGTACAGCCCATTCATCCTGTCTTCCTGTTTTATTGAGCTGTAATTTCATGTTTCGTTATATTCTTTTCATTTGCTGTGTGCTTTGTCATTTGATGTGCCATATGTCGATTTATTTTTCTCTTTTTTGATAGAAATTGTAAGCTTGTAATTTCTCAAATCATATATGTATGCTAACGTCGGCCCTTGAAGGTAACGAACGATGACGATGTGCGGCCATCCACGAAAGTGAGGCGACCAAGCACGGGCACCAAAAGAAAGGTACGAAATATTGAGGTCAGACATTACTTACTTTTTAATATAACCTTTTTATTACTACCAAGTCCCTTCACGTATTTTGGACCAGCAGGTGCCGTTGGAAGACAAGTCTACGGATGACGATGACAGTTACGACCACCAGGGACAGAAGGTAATTTCCTTAGTTCAGCTTATTATCTAAACTTCCTTCATGTTTGAATGTATAATTATAATATGTGTTGTTTCGACTGATAAAGGTCAAGAGTGTTTCGGAAGGTGTGCGATGTACACGGGCACTACGTCAACGTAGGAGCTCAGGGAGTTAGCAGAAACAGGTAACAAAGTGTCCAAGTACATAGTACAGCAAATGAAAGACTATGCTTTTAGAATGATTAGTGGTACTTAAAAGCACTGCCCACCCTAGACATGATTAAGATTATTGTAACCGGAAGTGATAATTGCTGAGTGGTGACAGCTTAATTTACATTTATACATATGTATGTAAATAAGTATAATTTTCCTTTTCTAAACTTTTCAGGAGTTGCTTGAGGAGGAGGTGAGCGAGGACCAGAAGATTGAGGACGAGCAGCATGACGCCACCACTGCGCCAGAGGAGGACGACAACAGAGAGAGTGAAATAGAATACTATTAGATAGAACTAACATCTAACATGTTTGTTTCTAAGCTTATATTAGAGCGGGCTGCTAAATGTGCGGTGGCAGATGAAGTTAGGATGTATGTACCTAATGATGATTGAAATGATTGGTGCATGGTACAAATGATTATTGAACTCATAAACAAAATTTGATTGGCAGGATTGGATGTGTAGAAATTTGATTGTTTCGTTGAATTAATGCGTACTCACCAATGGCTGCTTACCTGGATGCTTTCCGAATATTGTACTGTAAATTATTGCCTGGAATATTTTCATCTATCAAAACTGAAATCCTATTGATATTCTTCATAACAGCTATGTACATTACGACAGGATAGTTTCCGTACACACAAAAATAATTCTGCAGTGGGTGGGCAAAACAGCAAACAATAACAGGAACGAGAACTGAAACAGTAAAGAAATAACCAGAACGACCAAAAGTAGTTGCAGTGAGCAAGAATGCGAGGCTGCCTCGTACGCAAAGTGAAAGTGGCGCGAATGTTGCTATCGCACGCGTAAGACCTTGCGAAAGCGTGCGAATATGTTAGTTACATGCGTATAAAACTTTTACGCAACCCACAACTGCTACCTGTGTACGCATTATTCGCAGTATACGCAAGCATGCATTAATGCGCGTTAATGCGCGTTAGGCGTGCGTATATTGTGCGTTAGAGAACTTTAACTTCCATGCACGCTATGTATTTTTGCTTGCGTATGGGTCTCTAACGCTTGCGTTGCGTTAGGCCTAACGCACACCTTAGAATCTATGTGGGTGCGTTTGACATTGCGTAAGTTCGCGTTAGGTTGCGTTAGCTAACGCAAAGTAAACGCAAACATTTTCGTTCCCTCCCAAAAACGTTTATTTGCGATTGCGTTAGGTGCGTTAGGATTGCGTTAGCGATACGCAAGCAATAACGCAATGCGTTTGATTTGCGTTAGGCTTTGCGTTAGCTCGCGTTAGTTCGCGTTAAGCTTGCGTTAGGCTTGCGTTAGGGGTCCCTAACGCGAGCCTAACGCGAGCTAACGCACGAATTCCTTGTTATAGTGAATGACTGAGTAGCGCTCTATGAACTTACGAAAATAGTTGGTCAGGCCCAGAAACTTACGCAGTTCCTGAAGGTTGGAGGGCACTGGCCAATCCCAAACAACAGCAGTTTTCCGGGGGTCCATCCGTATGCCACCCTGAGACACTATATGCCCCAGACACTCCACCTGTGGTTGTGCCCAGTGGCACTTAGAACGCTTAGCATACAGCTGCTCACGCCGCAGAACCTCAAAGACCAGGCGGAGGTGTTGTATGTGCTCCTCACGGGTCTTTGAAAACACCAGGATATCGTCCAGATAACAGATGACGAATTTGTCGATGTATGGCCTGAAGATGCGGTCCATGACGGCTTGGAACGTTGCAGGGGCGTTCGTCAGTCCGAAACTAAGGACGGTATATTCAAAATGGCCAAACGGCGTACGGAAAGCCGTTTTAGGGATGTCAGATTCTGCTATACGAATCTGATTATACCCCTGCTGGAGGTCAATAGAGCTAAAGAATGCAGAATCTTTTAGCTTATCCAGCAGATCATCGACACGTGGGAGGGGGTAACGGTTCTTAACTGTTGCGGCATATAACCCCCTATAGTCAATGCACATTCTCAGAGTCCCATCCTTCTTTCCCACAAACAGAATAGGGGCGGAGTATGGGGATATGCTTGGCCGTATCATACCTTTTTTCAGCAGCTCAGTAACCTGTCGTTTGACCTTGTCCAGCTCCAAGGGGCTTAGCCGATACATGGGGGGGGAAACGGGTACTGCACCAGGCACCAAAGGTATGGTGTGATCCACAGGCCGCATTGGAGGCTTACCAGGGACCTCCTGGAATATATCTGCATATTCCTGTAACAGGGCCTCAAGCTCAGGGTCAGTGGCATCAGCTGGGATAGAAGTTGCATTCAGGTGCAACTTGGGCCGTACTAGTAAAGCATGGGCCCCCTTGCGAATCATGCGAACTGCTGCTTTTCTGCCAACAACTTCAGGTTCAGTGTGCTGACAGATAGCAGTGGTTGCATAATTAAAGCAAGGCGCAGGTGTCATCTGATCTGGTGGCTGTCCGGCAGTAGTAAAGGGTACCTTGCAGACTAGAGTCCCCTTGCGCAGGCGCAAAGATTTAGACTCATAGTCAAGGACAGCCCCATACTGTGCTAGCGTGGAAGAACCCAAGATATACGTGGCAGCGTCAGTTAGCTCAGGCAACACGTATGGGCGGACATTTAACCTTAAAGGACCTGCAGATAGACGAAGATTAACCTGCCCCAAGATAGCCTGCTTACCCCCATCAGCAAGGGTAACTTCTGACCAGGAGCATGGGCTAGGTTTCAGGCCAAGCTGCGTAACCACTGATGCCGAAATGAAATCATCACTGGCTCCAGAGTCGGCTAGGGCGGTGAACGTACGACCTGCCGTACTTACGGTGATCAGAGGTACGCCAGCACCTATCAGGGCAGCAGCTTTAGGCAAGCAGAGAACTGAAATACAGGGTTCAGTCTCAGGCACGCCCTCCTGAACCGGTTTAGGAGCAGCAAACCAGACGTCAACAGAGTATGGGCTTCCAGGGAGCTGAACGACCTCACCTGCCATATCAAGGCTATGGAAAAGAGCCGTCCCTGGATTAAACCTTAAGACCCGATGCATTCCCGACAGAAAAGAAGGGTTGCGTCGGGACACATACTCAGGCAGCAAGATGCATGCTGAGGTATCAAGGTGTTGACGTTTGCATGCCCTAAAGTGAGCTAATTGCTTCTGTAGCTCGCAGAGTGAAGAGGGAGTGAACAAGATAGTATGCCCACCCAAGTTAGCGGAGGATAGGGGGCTCAAACAGATTACAAAAGCCATCAAAGCCGGCACGGATAGTTCGTGCATCAAAAGAAAAACGTCTCCCTATCACCTGCTCCACTTGGTTTAAAACAGAGGGCAAAAGAGCCCGTACTGCACGGCACTTTGCTACCATCTGGCCCACAGCAAAGACCCCAGGTGGTGATCCCTCTATACCAGCCTGGGCAAGTTCCTAGTGGTCCTTACCCTTATTTTTCTCCGCCCCCAGCATTGGGCAGGAGTCGACCCTATGTTGGTCGGAACCGCAACGGAGGCACATCCCATGTTGTTTACGAAAATGGAACTCCCGTCTAGTACATTTGAATGTGGTTAGATACTCCGCCAGGTTCTGCTTAGGCCCCTTCTTCTGCACATGGCCCCCTTTTGGGGCCAAGTGCCTCCCCTGCTGTCCGCCGCCCCTCTTAGACTTACCGGCGCCCTTAACCTGCCGCGGCTGATCCTCGTGCCCGGTGATGCCTGGACGAACGGATGCAGCCCGCGGTTTTTTGGTCGGGGGCGCCGGGGTCTCCTCGTCAGCGTCGTCGCAGGCCATGTCCTGTACCGACAGCATGTTCATTTTGGGACGGGCCAGTTTGTCAGATTCCCGTCGGGCCAGTAACCTAAGTTCAGCTCCCAGGGAGAACTGAACCAAGTCTGTATATAACTAAAGGTTTTACCCGACAGGTCAGTTGCACAGTCCCCACTAAGGTCGGATGAGAGGCCCTGCTGAAACCAAAACACACGCTCACTATCAGACAGGTCCGCAATGGGCGTGACAAGAGCCTCAAAGCGGCTCTGATAGGCAGAGACAGTTTCTCCAGGGTGCATGCGGTATTTGCCAGCATTTAATTTCAGGCGTGCCTCAGTGTCACGTGACTGGACCTGGGGTGCAAAACGGACAAGCAGTGCTTCTAGCAGTTCCTCAGATGTATAGGAATCCCTTGCGTTAGTCCATTGATCGTGCCATAATCTTGCCGCGCCTTCAAAGGCAGTGGCCAAGAAAAGACGGCGCGTAGAGTCCTGTTGACCCCCACGGGCTGTGGCAAAGTAGTTCCTAACATTACGGACAAAGGCCCGTGTTAGAGGCGCAGCAACTCGTCCTAAATCAGAAAGCTTAACATCCATAGGGATATTCAGCTTAGGCACTGCGATCGCTATTTTTATCACCTCGTCCTCATGTCCAGTATGAGGAGGCCCAGGTGGCCTGGAAGAGGTGCCCGCAACAGCAGCACAAGTTGTTGCGGCAGCAGCGGGAGCCATCCCAGGAATATCCACGGCACGAGGTGTCAAATGGTTTGACACTACAGCAGGGCCATGAACATAAAAAGGGGATGGGGCATAAATAGGTGATGTAGGTGCCTCAGGGGATGCTGTGCCGCCTTGTCTGGGAATAGGTGAAGGCTGGTTCGGAAGGTCGATACCACCTGCCACAGCAGCATTTGGTGGCTGTGTCAACCTAGAGAGCCATTCCCACCTATTCGCTTGGCTAGCATTAGCAGCAATCCGGCCAACAAACTGAAAGGTGTTGGCAGCAAGAGCCGAGACAGCATTCGCTAAGTTCGAGGCTTGCATATTGTATGCCTGAAAGCCTAACAGATCGAACTGCGAGTGACTGTTCTGGCGAAAGGCAAAGCAAAGGCAAGGACCAGGGCCTACCCAACGCTTGGATGCCTTCGACGAACTTCAAAAATTTTGAAGTCCGCGCGTGAAGTTGATTTGCGATGGGTCGGAGTGACTGGGCAGAAATGCCGCTCCGACGGGTCTGAGGTGTTGACACTGCAGAAGCACTCACGGCGGTTGGAACAAACACAATACCTTTCAAGTAATAGAGATATATATGTATTAGTGAAAGCCGAAGTGAATTCACGAAGTCGACTCCTCGTCGGACTCGATGTGAAGGTACTATCGAATCCGCAACTACAGGGATTCTTCAGCAAAACTGCAATACAAGTTCTAGATAGAAAGCAGTGTTGCAGGAAGATATTACCTAACAGAGAAGGCAGAATTGTCTAGGTCGCGAGCCACGTTGACCGCGACTAACTTAGAGATTGACTTTAACAGAAAGCACAGCCAAACTCACAGAGAGCAGGTTCTAAGTGTCACTAGACTAATTTCGTGAATATTACAGACCGGTGGTAGCCGCAGCGAAAATGGCGGCGCTCAGCTCCTCAGGCAATGTCTCCATGTCCAGAGGGATGTCGGCAGAAGGAAGATCGTGGTCGATGTCCATTTATAAAAGGGTAGCTTGAGTGGCTTGAGCAGTTACCACAGAAAGACTTGAGAAGGCTTGAAAAGATTTCAGCGGAAGACGTGGCGAGACGTCCCAGGGAGGAACAGTCTCGATACCAGCTTGTTGTATATGGTACCCACGAAGGGTGGTATCAAAAGATACCGGATGTTGTGCCAGAGCCCGATTAAGTAGAGCCGCCGACTAGGTCGTACTTGAGAAACCATAAGGCCTCGAACCGGGCGTGACCTTCAGAAGTCACCACTACAACCGGAGATTCAGTGAACCAGGAACCAGATGTTCCACCATTTACCATTCAGGCGGTAAATGGCCCATTCCATACAGGTTATGGAGTAACCGACAGGTTCGGATGTTTCAGGAAATCGGTTAGTATTGGTCGTCGACAGCTGAGACCAAATCCACAAATCGAATGCTAGATGGGAACATGAAACAGTTAATCTGATAATTAAATATATTATATCATAAAATAATAAACAGATAATTATTATACTTAATGAATTACCAAAATGCATTAAGGATACAACAGACGGGGGCAGTTCTGTTACAGCAGGGACGCCCCATTGCATACACGAGTAAGAAGTTTTCGGGGGCTGAAACCCATTATACTACAGGGGAACAGGAATTTCTTGCGGTCCTACATGCCTTGAAGGAATGGCGATGTTACCTTGAGGGCCGACCTTTTGCCCTTAAGACTGATCACAAACCCCTTACGTTTCTGCAAGGTGTGCCCTCCCTTAACCGACGCCAGGCCCGCTGGATGGAATATTTGGCACGGTTTAACTTTGATTGGGAGTACCTGAGCGGCTCACTGAACATAGCTGATGCTCTCAGTAGGCACCCCTCACTGCATGCAGCCATTCTGGCGGTAAGCACACGTAGTAGGTCTCAGGCAAAACCTAACTTCGTGCCCTCCGATTTTACCAAGCGCTTGAAACAGGCTTATGCAGCCGACCCGTGGTTCACAATTCACAACAACACGGGGCACTTGGTACAGGAGCATGGCTTATGGATCCGATCGGAAGGATCCCACCGTCAGATTGTCGTACCTAATGACGATTCATTACGTCATGAACTTCTCTCACGTTTTCATGACGGCCCTCTTGCTGGGCATCCTGGCTGCACGCGGTTACTGGAGCTTTTGCGGCATCAATTCTGGTGGCCCCGCATGGCTAAGGACACCGAAAATTATGTCCTCTGTTGCGACCTGTGCCAGCGCAATAAGGCCCAGTCTGGTAAATCACATGGGCATCTCCAACCTCTTCCTATTCCCAACGCTCCGTGGGAAAGCGTCTCTATGGACTTTATTGTTGCGCTGCCCAAAACTGAGGGAGGATACGACGCCGTGCTGGTCCTGGTCGACCGTTTCACTAAGATGGTCCACCTGGCCCCCACGACATCATCCTGCACAGCTGAGCTAACGGCCCGTCTATTCTTTGACAATGTGGTACGTTTGCATGGGGTCCCCAAGTCCGTGGTATCTGACCGCGGCACTCAATTTGCAAGTAAGTTTTGGGGCGCCCTGGGGACTCTGGTAGGAATGCGGGTGAACCTGTCCACCGCCTACCACCCCCAATCTGATGGGCAAACAGAGCGTGTTAACCGTGTCCTGGGTGATATGCTCCGTAACTTTGCAGGACGCACCCCTTCTGCATGGGATACCTACATAACCGCTGCTGAGTTTGCCATTAATAATGCTACTAACCGGTCCGTTGGTAATAGTCCATTTTTTCTGAATTACGGTTTTAACCCTGCTTTGCCTGTTTGGCAGGAATTGGACGTAAATGTCCCAGCTGCAAAAACGTTTGCTAAGTCTTTCGTGTCCCGTCTAACTGACGCTAAAGCTTGCCTGGAAGCTGCACAGCAACGGGCTATGGACTATTATAACAAGTCCAAAAAGGACGTCACGTTCACTAAGGGCCAGCTGGTTATGTTGAGCACAAAAAACCTTCGTTCCCTGGCTGATGGGTCTCGCAAGTTATTACCGCGCTTTGTGGGGCCTTATCCTGTCGTACGCATGGTAGGGTCGGTGGCTGTAGAGTTACAACTCCCATCTGACCTACGCATTCATCCCACATTTCATGTATCTCTCGTACGTCCATATCGGGGTACTCTGCCTGAGGCTAACGATAGCATCCCTCCTGTTACGGAAGCTAATCCCTCTACCTGGTTATCGGGTAAGCAGACCCTGTATGCTGTCGAACGTATCCTAGATTACCGTGCACGACGTGTTGGCAAGGGTAGGCGTAAGCGCAATGTACATGAGTACCTGGTTAAATGGTCTGGGTATTCATCTGAGCACAATAGCTGGGAACAGGCACGAAACTTCACCCCTGACATGAAACCCCTGCTTGATGAAGCTAGGCTGCGGGCACAATCTAAGGACGGACCTCTCTGACGCTGTCCTACCTCAACCTGTCTGCTCTCTTTTCATGCATCGGGACGCTGCATCTAGAGGGGGAACAATTGTTGTATCCTTAATGCATTTCAGTAAATCATTAAGATATAATAATTATCTGTTCATTATTTTATAATATAATATATTTAATTATCAGATTAACTGTTTCATGTTTCCATCTGACATTTGATTTGTGGATTTCGTCTTGGCTGTCGACAACCAATACTAACCGACTTCCTGAAACATCCGAACCTGTCGGTTACTCCATAACCTGTATGGGGTGGGCCATTTACCGACTGAATGGTAAATGGTGGAACATCTGGTTCCTGGTTCACTGAATCTCCGGTTGTAGTGGTGACTTCTGTTGTACCTCTCGTTCGCGTTTGCTCATAAGTATCTGCACGTCTGGAGACTTTCGACACCGATGCGCGAGCACTTGCAAGTACAGCAAGGCAAGCGAGAGCAAACAGAGACAGCGGAAGACTTCAAGACGAAGAGAGATATAACTTACAGTCTTACAGATCGGAACGATGCAATGGACGAAATCGCCGTCAGCGCCGGAAGCAAGCAATCATCACGCGGCGGTGATTAGCGAAGTTCAGGCTTAGCTCGGGCTAAGTAGATTAGCGTATAGCAATAGTAATATAGAACACACGAGTGTTCTCCGGTATCGAATGTCTTGTCTTGCTTAGCCGTCCTCGCATCTGTTTTTACTCGCAGCATCGCAATGCCGTACGATTCACATCAGGAGGCCGATCCTAGATGTGACAACCCTACTGCGTCTAGGCGATGTCTACGCATAACAACGTATAAGCCTTTCCTGCACTCGCATGATGCAAGGGTCCGGATAACGATATCCGGTTGCAGGGCATGTATCGCGACGAGTGCGGCGCTCTCAACGTGTGCTTTAATGAAGTAATATTATATCAGATAATATTACTTATCGTTTCGTAGCACGAGCATAATGCACACTTCAATGCTTCGGGCTTTCATGCATGCTAGGCGGATTTGCCATGATGCGATGTCGCGATGGATAATGACAACATGCCAAATGCATATATAAATGTACACGAATACATTTATATCATGCAGATTCATTCATATGCAATGCATTCATCACAATAGCACTTCGCCTCGTAGGATCACATCGACCTACGCGTCGGCGGTAAATGAACCGTAGCACAACAATTATCCTCCCTCCCGTATGCAGAGTCCTTGCTGCATCATACAGCATCGACTGCAGGGGTCATCGGGTTTGCGTTGCACGTTTGCGGGCTTCTTCGAGCAGGGGCTTCATGTCCTGTGAGAAGTTGCGGTTCCCATGAGTTGTGCTCGTCGGTATACCCTGTCCACTTAACCAAGTACTCGTGTACTGTCCGCTTACGTCGGTGTCGGCCCACACGACGTGCGCGATAATCTAACACCCGCTCCACATCGTAAAACTTCTGTTTACCAGCGATCCAGGTCTCGGGAACTGGTTCGATCGCTGCGGGGGCGTTAGCAGGCTCGGGGACGGGTTCCGTACCACGATACGGACAAACAAGCGATACGTGAAACGTGGGGTGAATGGTCATATCAGCGGGCAATGCAAGCTCCACAGCCACATTCCCAACCATGCGCACGACAGGATACGGACCAATCCAGCGGGGTAAGAGTTTTCGGGATCCGTCGGCCAAGGAACGCAAGTTCTTGGTGCTTAGCAACACGAGTTGCCCTTCCGAAAACGTCACATCCTGCTTGGATTTATTGTAATATTCCGTCGTTCGTTGCTGCACCGCGTCCAAACACGACTTCGTGTCTGTGATTCGGGACATGAAAGACTTGGCAAAAAGTTTAGCAGCAGGCACGTTCACTTCCAACTCACGCCACATGGGTAGCGCGGGATGAAATCCGTAGTTGAGAAAGAACGGACTTTTGCCTGTGGAGCGGTTTACAGCGTTGTTAAGCGCAAATTCTGCCGCAGTCAAATACGTATCCCAAACAAGTGGTGTGCGACCAGCATAATTGCGCAACATATCACCCAACGTGCGGTTTGTGCGTTCGGTTTGACCATCAGTCTGCGGGTGATACGCCGTGCTCAGGTTGACGCGCATGCCAACTAGTTTGCAGAGCGCTTCCCAAAACTTAGACGTGAACTGCCCACCGCGGTCCGAAATCACATTTTTGGGAACCCCGTGTAACCGAACCACATTGTTGAAAAACAAGCGTGCGGTTTGCTCAGCCGTGCAGGACGATGTGCATGGTGCTAGGTGAACCATCTTAGTCAGACGATTGACCATCACAAACACCGCATCGTATCCCCCCTCAGTTTTGGGCAGCACGACTACGAAGTCCATGGAAACACTTTCCCAAGGCGCATCCGGGACAGGCAACGGTTGCAACAACCCATGGCCCTTACCGGACAAAGCCTTATTGCGCTGGCACAGACTGCATGTCTGGACGAAGTTCGCCGCATCCTTAGCCAAACGAGTCCACCAAAAGGAATGTTGCACCAAGTCGATCAATCGCTTGCTACCAGGGTGTCCTGCTAACGGGTCCTCGTGGAACCGCGCAAGGATGTCGTAGCGTAGCGCGTCGTCGTTCGGAACGACGATTTGCGTAGCTGCACCCTCCGTCCGTAGCCAAAGGCCATTCTGCTTGCGAAGGTTTTCTACATTAGCCGGGTCCGCGAACCAGGCGTCTGCGTTGTAGGCAACCTTCAACCGCTCCGCGAGGTCCGTCGTGATCGGTACCTCCTCGCTACGCGGCCGCACGACGGGCGCTGCCAAAATTGCAGCGTGTAGCGACGGATGTCGACTGAGAGCATCGGCAATATTCAATTTACCAGAAATATACTCCCAGGTGCAGTTGAACCTAGCTAGATATTCCATCCACCTAGCTTGACGGCGGTTCAACGCTTTGCAAAAACGTTAGGGGCTTGTGGTCAGTTTTTAAAGTAAACGGGCGTCCCTCGAGGTAAGAGCGCCATTCCTTTAAAGCATGCAGCACGGCCAGAAGCTCCTGTTCCCCGGTGGTGTAGCGAATCTCCGCACCAGAAAACTTCTTACTCGTGGAGGCGATCGGTCGCCCTTCCTGTAACAATACAGCGCCGCTTCCAAATATTGAGGCATCAGACACGACCTCAACACGAAATGGCAACGAGTAATCAGGGAATGCAAGGGTGACATCTTCGGCAACGATTCGCTTGAGCTCTTCGAATGCCCGCTGGCATTGCGACGTCCACGACTTGAGTGAAACGAAAACGCCTTTGCGAGTTAAGTTAGTAAGCGGGGCCGCAATGATGGAATATTTTTCAATGAACTTTCGGAAATAATTGGTCAAGCCAAGGAACTTACGCAGCTCCGTGAGGTTCTGAGGCGCGGGCCAATCGCGAACCACGGCGACCTTCCGCGGGTCCATCTTCACACCAGTGGCCGACACAATGTGGCCCAAATATTCCACCTGAGGCTGCGCCCAAAAGCATTTGGCGCGTTTAGCAAACAATTGCTCCCGCCTCATAACGTCGAGCACGAGCCGAAGATGCTCCAAGTGCTCCTCGCGCATCTTAGAGTATACCAAGATGTCATCCAGGTAGCAAACAACGAACCTGTCGATAAACAGCCTAAACATTCGGTCCATAACCGCCTGAAACGTCGCAGGGGCATTAGTCAAACCAAACGATAGGACCGTATACTCAAAGTGACCGAAGGGCGTCCGAAAAGCGGTTTTCGGGATATCAGAGGCAGCGATGCGAATCTGATTGTAGCCCTGTTGTAAGTCAATTGAGGAAAAATAAGCCGAGCCCTTCAGCTTATCCAACAGGTCGTCAACGCGTGGCAAAGGGTAGCGATTTTTCACCGTATTCGCATTTAACCCCCGGTAATCAATGCACATGCGCAAGGTCCCATCCTTCTTACCGACAAACAAAATCGGTGCAGAATACGGGGATGTGCTGGGGCGTATCATACCCTTCGCGAGCAAATCCGTCACCTGGCGCTTCACCTCGTCCAGCTCCAATGGACTCAACCTGTACATTGGCCGGGCCGTAGGCTGCGCTCCAGGCACGAGAGGGATTGTGTGATCAACAGGACGCATAGGTGGTAGGCCAGGGATATCTTTAAAGACGTCCTCATACTGCGACAGTAGGGCCTCAACCTCAGGATCCAGAGAAACCTGCGCGGTGGTGACACAACAGCTCACCCGCGGCCTTAAAAGCAGTCCGTGGGCACCCTTCCGTAACAAACGGACGGCCTCCTTACGCCCGAGTAGCTCTGGTTCGATTTGCGCGGCCATTGCGGTCACAGCGAAATTAACCATAGGCACCGCCTCATTTTCGCCCTCCTTTGGTGTGACATGTTCGAACGACAGGAAAGGTACCTTAATCGACAGAGTACCCTTGCACATATGCAGGGTTGCGGTCTCCATGTTGATGCGCACGCGGTACTGCCGTAATGTCGATGACCCCATTATGTACGGTGCAGTCTCTGCTAAGCCCTGCAGCACGTACGGCCGGGTCACAACACGCAAAGGGCCTATCGATAGGCTAAGGGTAATCCTGCCCACGATGGGATGCTTACCCCCGTCAGCAAGGGTAACCTGTGGACAATCAGACGACTCTGGGGACAACCCCAGCGCATTCACCTCTGTGACAGAGATGAAGTCGTCGCTGGCACCGGTGTCAACAAGTGCCTTCAGAGTACGGCCATTCAAACCGATCTGAACCACAGGGACACGGTTATCTACGAGCGACTGCCCAGCAGACAACGTCAGTGCACTTAGGGCGGGTCCGTAACCTACGGCACCCCCGTCAGGAGCTTCGTACCAAACGTCAACCGAGTAGGATGTGCCTGGCCACGGAGCCAGCATACCCTCCCAATCCACACCATTAAACAAAACGGTGCCCGGCTCGAACCGGTGGACATGCCGCATACCCCTTAACGATGCCTCTGCCTTGCGCCGACAGAAAGCGGGGAGTAAAACACATGCGGCGGTGCCTGGATATTGACGCCTACATCTCCTATAAACGGCCAACTGTTCCGACATCTCACGCAGAGATGAGGGGATGAACAAAACCACGTGGTTAGACAGATCGATAGACGACAGGGGACGGCGAGGTGTAAACAAATTACACAACGGGTCGAAGCAGAGAAGTCCCGTGCGTCCGTCAAGCGTGATGCGTCGCGCAATGACTCGCTCGATGTGTCCAAGTACACAAGGCAACAATGCCTTAACGGCTGGCCGTAAGGATGACCACCGACCACACGTTAGTTCAGAAATCCCAGGTGGTGCCCCCTCCGCAGGAACCCAGGCAAGCCCCTATTTCGGCTGAGGTACAAACGGCGGCATTAGCAGGCAATCCTTCGTGGAATGACTCTCCGCACACCGTAGACAAACGTTGGCCAATTTCCGACGCTCGAATTCGGAACGATTGCAATTCCATTTTGGCATATACGTGTCGTCCGTGTGAGTCCGCTTCGCATTGGGGTCGGAACGCTGTGCGGCTGCCGTCGACGGCGCACCACCACGCTTCCTATTTTTAGCTGGGTCCGAGCTCGGACCTGCTCCTCCTGACCCACGGACACCCGAGCTAGCGCCCCCGCGTGCCTGGCGTTGCCAGTTGCTGCGTCGCGTCGCGGCAGTAGGCGTGGGGCGGGTCGCTCCGAAGTCCTGGTCAAGAGCTACGGCTTCCCCAAGCGGATCCTGCACTTGCGCGGCATTTGCACGAGGGGCAGACTTGACTTCTTCCTCACCGGCAAGGAGTCGTATCTCCGTGCCCTTAGCAAAAGCGACCAAAGCATCATACGACTTGATCTGCGCTCCAACCAAGTCAGTAGCGCACCATTTAGCCAAAAGTTTCGTCAGGCCTCGCCTAAACCAAAAGACACGCTCCGATTCAGTGAGGTCAGCAATGGGAGTCACAAGTGCTTCGAAGCGTGACTGGTACGCAGGTACATTTTCATCCCGACGCATGTGGTAGCTACCGGCTGCCAAAACCTTACGAGCTTCCACATTGCGTGCTTGAACCTCAGTAGCGAATCGTGCGAGCAAAGCGGCGACCAACTCGTCAAAAGTATAGTTGCCCCGGGCGTTGGTCCAATTGCGATACCAGTCCTTCACTGAGCCCTCGAGGGTGTTACCAACGAAGAGACACCTGATACCGTCATTATCACCACCATGAACAGCCTGGAGATACTTTTTAGCGTCACGCACGTACGCACGAGTTGCATCAGCTATGCTATGCCCTGGTGTCTTGTCGGTCAGCGAAATATTGAGCCTAGGAACGGGAATCGACAATCTCATCACCTCAGGGATGTCATCATGCCCTCGAGCTTGAGGTAATGGCAGAACCCTTGGTCCAGCAGTGTTGTCCATATTCGTGTTCACTGCTGAATGCGGCACAATTAAGTGAGCAGGGGTCTGAAGGAAAAGGGGCTCTTGAGTGGCTCGCGCGCCAACAGTCTCAAGACCTCTATCCGGTGCTCTAGCAGCCACAACAAAATCGGGTTGGCTAGCTAGGCTAGTGTGCGGCGTATCGTCGTGTTCCGTGGACATGGAGCACGAAACGATACCCTAGGTTTGCGTAATAGAAGCCGACTTCTATCGCAAAGGCAAGAGTACAAAACAATTCGGTGAGCCTACCGACAGTACACTTGAGAAGATTCAGTAAACTCAGCAAGTACTTGCCCAGCTGAGTCCTGATCTCCATAGTTTGGGCGATGAGAGTCGCCAAATGGTCCGGACGAAAGCCGGTCTCAGTCGCCGCGGCAAGCAATGCCGGTGCACTGAGATTTCCTGCGACTCAGAGCATACACTTACACAACAAGTGCAGCAATCTAAGTAAAAGCAATTAAACAATTACAAACCGGAAGCGGCGGCGTCCAAAACGGCGCGGCCTAGGTCTTCGGCAAAAGTATCTAGCGGCCCTCGCGGTTCGTCGCTGGAACTCGCCATAGAAAGAACCTACTTCCGATTAGACAAAGAGAGACAGTTAGGCAACGAACCTGTCTCGATACCAATTTGTTGTACCTCTCGTTCACGTTTGCTCATAAGTATCTGCACGTCTGGAGACTTTCGACACCGATGCGCGAGCACTTGCAAGTACAGCAAGGCAAGCGAGAGCAAACAGAGACAGCGTCGAGCCGACTTTGGTCTCTAGGCGGCTGTCCTCGCACCTATCACGTCGTGATACCGATGTGCAGTACAGGTCTCACTGGATTTCGATCTCAAGTGTGAGTACCTTCGTAGCACTATTCTAAATACCGCGTAATCCGTGATATTAATGGATGCAACGCATGCAATATGGGAAGGTCCGAATATCGATATTCGGTTGCCGACCCAACAATCGCGATCATCACCTTCTCGCATACACGTATGGTTTATGACACAGATGAGGTAATAATATTCAAAGTATTATTACGCGGAATATTATGCCAACAGATAGATTGCATATTAATTATCAGCCTCGAGACAAACATGTTGACCGACAGTGCCATATTGTAGATGATAATGCGACATGCCTGATAAGCTAGATATTCTCGAGTATATCATGCTAATATAATCATACCATGCTTCATGATGCTCAAATGGGTTGCGTTCCACTTCGGTGTAACTGGTGATCCAACCCGCCTACAACACTGTCAGTCAAATGCGTTTGACTCGAGGTCGACATTAAAACATGACACCATTATGGCATAATCCATCAACTAATAATATTTCATATACTATTACATCATTCGTATCATGGATCAGGCGTGCATGCGAAAATGTGATGATCGCCATGGTGAGTCGGCAACCAAATATCGATATGTGGACCTTTGCACCATGCATACGTTACATTCATCTAACTGATGAATTACGCGATCTTCAGGAGAGTGCTCTGATAGTACTCACCCTTGGGATCGGAATCCAGTGTGATTTGTACTGCACATCAGCATCGTGAGCATGATAGGTGTGAGGACAGCCGCCTAGAGACCGAAGTGGACTCGACGCTACTTTTGATAAGTACTCGCGTACTTAACTCCATCTGATTGACATATATACGTTATACTCATTTATTATCTGCCTGAGGTATTTCAGCATACCATCTTCAGCCGTATGATGAACGCTGCCCGCAGGGTCTGACGGCAGACTACCATCCTGTAATTGAGAATGGTTGTAAGATCTGCTGATATGGGTCCGTTTCGATTTAGTCAGGGAGCTGCCAAGGGACCCATCCGGCATCCCTGATTCTTTGGACGGCAACCATGCATCCTAGCGACGCGCGTGCATGTTAATTTGCATGCTTACATGATGCGGTGAAAATGATATGCTATGATAGAATTCCTTTGATTCCATGCGTGGGGCTATGAAAGAATGGCCCAGGAGTAGCCACACGCCCTTAGGCGCGCCTTTAGTCCATGACAGCCCACAGCCTATATGCATAGGCATGTATCTCTCCACTCCATTCTGACTTGGGCGCGATGAAAATCCTGACGAGGATGGGATTTGAACCCACGCCCTTACGGACTAGAAGGTTTCCCTGGAACCCACCAGGTAGTCCTGAATCTAGCGCCTTAGACCGCTCGGCCACCTCGTCAGCGCGTGAGATGGGCACCGTCATTGCGTCAACCCACACCCACACCCATAACCAACCTTGACCCACCTTGACTCACCTCCTCCCTTGGCGCCCAGCGGTGCCCTGCAAAGGTGGGCGTAGGTGCGGGATTGTTGCTTGCAAATGCATGGCCGTTTCGGCTAACTGCTGTGCACATATATATGCCACCATCCATGCACCATGCCCAGCAAGTGCTCATTCATCAGTGATGGGTCCTGAGCCCCCACATATACATATATATATATATATATATACCGGAGATCCTGTCATGCTCAAAAAGGTCCTACATATTATGCATGCATGCCCTGCTTTCTTGCGTACGCACATATTGCATGCATGCAAGCATTCATCAGGTAGGGGTGTGATGAGTAAACAGGACCACGTACCCGTGTGTGCATGTTGCTGTACCACGGTTCGATCACTCTCCATGCCAAAGTAGGCTAGAATCTACCGAAGCATGAACAAACATGATATGAGCATGCTAGCATGATATATTCGCGTATATCTAGCTAGATTAGCATTCCGCATCATCACTTGTGACATCACGCTGTCAGTCAAATGTGTTTGACTCGAGGTCGACATTAAAACACGACACCATTATGGCATAATCCATCAACTAATAATATGTCATATACTATTACATCATTCGTATCATGGATCAGGCGTGCATGCGAAAATGTGATGATCGCCATGGTGAGTCGGCAACCAAATATCGATATGTGGACCTTTGCACCATGCATACGTTACATTCATCTAACTGATGAATTACGCGATCTTCAGGAGAGTGCTCTGATAGTACTCACCCTTGGGATCGGAATCCAGTGTGATTTGTACTGCACATCAGCATCGTGAGCATGATAGGTGTGAGGACAGCCGCCTAGAGACCGAAGTGGACTCGACGCTACTTTTGATAAGTACTCGCGTACTTAACTCCATCTGATTGACATATATACGTTATACTCATTTATTATCTGCCTGAGGTATTTCAGCATACCATCTTCAGCCGTATGATGAACGCTGCCCGCAGGGTCTGACGGCAGACTACCATCCTGTAATTGAGAATGGTTGTAAGATCTGCTGATATGGGTCCGTTTCGATTTAGTCAGGGAGCTGCCAAGGGACCCATCCGGCATCCCTGATTCTTTGGACGGCAACCATGCATCCTAGCGACGCGCGTGCATGTTAATTTGCATGCTTACATGATGCGGTGAAAATGATATGCTATGATAGAATTCCTTTGATTCCATGCGTGGGGCTACGAAAGAATGGCCCAGGAGTAGCCACACGCCCTTAGGCGCGCCTTTAGTCCATGACAGCCCACAGCCTATATGCATAGGCATGTATCTCTCCACTCCATTCTGACTTGGGCGCGATGAAAATCCTGACGAGGATGGGATTTGAATCCACGCCCTTACGGACTAGAAGGTTTCCCTGGAACCCACCAGGTAGTCCTGAATCTAGCGCCTTAGACCGCTCGGCCACCTCGTCAGCGCGTGAGATGGGCACCGTCATTGCGTCAACCCACACCCACACCCATAACCAACCTTGACCCACCTTGACTCACCTCCTCCCTTGGCGCCCAGCGGTGCCCTGCAAAGGTGGGCGTAGGTGCGGGATTGTTGCTTGCAAATGCATGGCCGTTTCGGCTAACTGCTGTGCACATATATATGCCACCATCCATGCACCATGCCCAGCAAGTGCTCATTCATCAGTGATGGGTCCTGAGCCCCCACATATACATATATATATATATATATACCGGAGATCCTGTCATGCTCAAAAAGGTCCTACATATTATGCATGCATGCCCTGCTTTCTTGCGTACGCACATATTGCATGCATGCAAGCATTCATCAGGTAGGGGTGTGATGAGTAAACAGGACCACGTACCCGTGTGTGCATGTTGCTGTACCACGGTTCGATCACTCTCCATGCCAAAGTAGGCTAGAATCTACCGAAGCATGAACAAACATGATATGAGCATGCTAGCATGATATATTCGCGTATATCTAGCTAGATTAGCATTCCGCATCATCACTTGTGACATCACGCTGTCAGTCAAATGTGTTTGACTCGAGGTCGACATTAAAACACGACACCATTATGGCATAATCCATCAACTAATAATATGTCATATACTATTACATCATTCGTATCATGGATCAGGCGTGCATGCGAAAATGTGATGATCGCCATGGTGAGTCGGCAACCAAATATCGATATGTGGACCTTTGCACCATGCATACGTTACATTCATCTAACTGATGAATTACGCGATCTTCAGGAGAGTGCTCTGATAGTACTCACCCTTGGGATCGGAATCCAGTGTGATTTGTACTGCACATCAGCATCGTGAGCATGATAGGTGTGAGGACAGCCGCCTAGAGACCGAAGTGGACTCGACGCTACTTTTGATAAGTACTCGCGTACTTAACTCCATCTGATTGACATATATACGTTATACTCATTTATTATCTGCCTGAGGTATTTCAGCATACCATCTTCAGCCGTATGATGAACGCTGCCCGCAGGGTCTGACGGCAGACTACCATCCTGTAATTGAGAATGGTTGTAAGATCTGCTGATATGGGTCCGTTTCGATTTAGTCAGGGAGCTGCCAAGGGACCCATCCGGCATCCCTGATTCTTTGGACGGCAACCATGCATCCTAGCGACGCGCGTGCATGTTAATTTGCATGCTTACATGATGCGGTGAAAATGATATGCTATGATAGAATTCCTTTGATTCCATGCGTGGGGCTACGAAAGAATGGCCCAGGAGTAGCCACACGCCCTTAGGCGCGCCTTTAGTCCATGACAGCCCACAGCCTATATGCATAGGCATGTATCTCTCCACTCCATTCTGACTTGGGCGCGATGAAAATCCTGACGAGGATGGGATTTGAATCCACGCCCTTACGGACTAGAAGGTTTCCCTGGAACCCCCACCAGGTAGTCCTGAATCTAGCGCCTTAGACCGCTCGGCCACCTCGTCAGCGCGTGAAATGGGCACCGTCATTGCGTCAACCCACACCCACACCCATAACCAACCTTGACCCACCTTGACTCACCTCCTCCCTTGGCGCCCAGCGGTGCCCTGCAAAGGTGGGCGTAGGTGCGGGATTGTTGCTTGCAAATGCATGGCCGTTTCGGCTAACTGCTGTGCACATATATATGCCACCATCCATGCACCATGCCCAGCAAGTGCTCGTTCATCAGTGATGGGTCCTGAGCCCCCACATATACATATATATATATATATATATACCGGAGATCCTGTCATGCTCAAAAAGGTCCTACATATTATGCATGCATGCCCTGCTTTCTTGCGTACGCACATATTGCATGCATGCAAGCATTCATCAGGTAGGGGTGTGATGAGTAAACAGGACCACGTACCCGTGTGAGCATGTTGCTGTACCACGGTTCGATCACTCTCCATGCCAAAGTAGGCTAGAATCTACCGAAGCATGAACAAACATGATATGAGCATGCTAGCATGATATATTCGCGTATATCTAGCTAGATTAGCATTCCGCATCATCACTTGTGACATCGCGCTGTCAGTCAAATGCGTTTGACTCGAGGTCGACATTAAAACACGACACCATTATGGCATAATCCATCAACTAATAATATGTCATATACTATTACATCATTCGTATCATGGATCAGGCGTGCATGCGAAAATGTGATGATCGCCATGGTGAGTCGGCAACCAAATATCGATATGTGGACCTTTGCACCATGCATACGTTACATTCATCTAACTGATGAATTACGCGATCTTCAGGAGAGTGCTCTGATAGTACTCACCCTTGGGATCGGAATCCAGTGTGATTTGTACTGCACATCAGCATCGTGAGCATGATAGGTGTGAGGACAGCCGCCTAGAGACCGAAGTCGACTCGACGCTACTTTTGATAAGTACTCGCGTACTTAACTCCATCTGATTGACATATATACGTTATACTCATTTATTATCTGCCTGAGGTATTTCAGCATACCATCTTCAGCCGTATGATGAACGCTGCCCGCAGGGTCTGACGGCAGACTACCATCCTGTAATTGAGAATGGTTGTAAGATCTGCTGATATGGGTCCGTTTCGATTTAGTCAGGGAGCTGCCAAGGGACCCATCCGGCATCCCTGATTCTTTGGACGGCAACCATGCATCCTAGCGACGCGCGTGCATGTTAATTTGCATGCTTACATGATGTGGTGAAAATGATATGCTATGATAGAATTCCTTTGATTCCATGCGTGGGGCTACGAAAGAATGGCCCAGGAGTAGCCACACGCCCTTAGGCGCGCCTTTAGTCCATGACAGCCCACAGCCTATATGCATAGGCATGTATCTCTCCACTCCATTCTGACTTGGGCGCGATGAAAATCCTGACGAGGATGGGATTTGAACCCACGCCCTTACGGGCTAGAGGGTTTCCCTGGAACCCACCAGGTAGTCCTGAATCTAGCGCCTTAGACCGCTCGGCCACCTCGTCAGCACGTGAGATGGGCACCGTCATTGGGTCAACCCACACCCACACCCATAACCAACCTTGACCCACCTTGACTCACCTCCTCCCTTGGCGCCCAGCGGTGCCCTGCAAAGGTGGGCGTAGGTGCGGGATTGTTGCTTGCAAATGCATGGCCGTTTCGGCTAACTGCTGTGCACATATATATGCCACCATCCATGCACCATGCCCAGCAAGTGCTCGTTCATCAGTGATGGGTCCTGAGCCCCCACATATACATATATATATATATACCGGAGATCCTGTCATGCTCAAAAAGGTCCTACATATTATGCATGCATGCCCTGCTTTCTTGCGTACGCACATATTGCATGCATGCAAGCATTCATCAGGTAGGGGTGTGATGAGTAAACAGGACCACGTACCCGTGTGTGCATGTTGCTGTACCACGGTTCGATCACTCTCCATGCCAAAGTAGGCTAGAATCTACCGAAGCATGAACAAACATGATATGAGCATGCTAGCATGATATATTCACGTATATCTAGCTAGATTAGCATTCCGCATCATCACTTGTGACATCGCGCTGTCAGTCAAATGCGTTTGACTCGAGGTCGACATTAAAACACGACACCATTATGGCATAATCCATCAACTAATAATATTTCATATACTATTACATCATTCGTATCATGGATCAGGCGTGCATGCGAAAATGTGATGATCGCCATGGTGAGTCGGCAACCAAATATCGATATGTGGACCTTTGCACCATGCATACGTTACATTCATCTAACTGATGAATTACGCGATCTTCAGGAGAGTGCTCTGATAGTACTCACCCTTGGGATCGGAATCCAGTGTGATTTGTACTGCACATCAGCATCGTGAGCATGATAGGTGTGAGGACAGCCGCCTAGAGACCGAAGTCGACTCGACGCTACTTTTGATAAGTACTCGCGTACTTAACTCCATCTGATTGACATATATACGTTATACTCATTTATTATCTGCCTGAGGTATTTCAGCATACCATCTTCAGCCGTATGATGAACGCTGCCCGCAGGGTCTGACGGCAGACTACCATCCTGTAATTGAGAATGGTTGTAAGATCTGCTGATATGGGTCCGTTTCGATTTAGTCAGGGAGCTGCCAAGGGACCCATCCGGCATCCCTGATTCTTTGGACGGCAACCATGCATCCTAGCGACGCGCGTGCATGTTAATTTGCATGCTTACATGATGCGGTGAAAATGATATGCTATGATAGAATTCCTTTGATTCCATGCGTGGGGCTACGAAAGAATGGCCCAGGAGTAGCCACACGCCCTTAGGCGCGCCTTTAGTCCATGACAGCCCACAGCCTATATGCATAGGCATGTATCTCTCCACTCCATTCTGACTTGGGCGCGATGAAAATCCTGACGAGGATGGGATTTGAATCCACGCCCTTACGGACTAGAAGGTTTCCCTGGAACCCCCACCAGGTAGTCCTGAATCTAGCGCCTTAGACCGCTCGGCCACCTCGTCAGCGCGTGAAATGGGCACCGTCATTGCGTCAACCCACACCCACACCCATAACCAACCTTGACCCACCTTGACTCACCTCCTCCCTTGGCGCCCAGCGGTGCCCTGCAAAGGTGGGCGTAGGTGCGGGATTGTTGCTTGCAAATGCATGGCCGTTTCGGCTAACTGCTGTACACATATATATGCCGCCATCCATGCACCATGCCCAGCAAGTGCTCGTTCATCAGTGATGGGTCCTAAGCCCCCACATATACATATATATATATATATATACCGGAGATCCTGTCATGCTCAAAAAGGTCCTACATATTATGCATGCATGCCCTGCTTTCTTGCGTACGCACATATTGCATGCATGCAAGCATTCATCAGGTAGGGGTGTGATGAGTAAACAGGACCACGTACCCGTGTGTGCATGTTGCTGTACCACGGTTCGATCACTCTCCATGCCAAAGTAGGCTAGAATCTACCGAAGCATGAACAAACATGATATGAGCATGCTAGCATGATATATTCACGTATATCTAGCTAGATTAGCATTCCGCATCATCACTTGTGACATCGCGCTGTCAGTCAAATGCGTTTGACTCGAGGTCGACATTAAAACACGACACCATTATGGCATAATCCATCAACTAATAATATGTCATATATTATTACATCATTCGTATCATGGATCAGGCGTGCATGCGAAAATGTGATGATCGCCATGGTGAGTCGGCAACCAAATATCGATATGTGGACCTTTGCACCATGCATACGTTACATTCATCTAACTGATGAATTACGCGATCTTCAGGAGAGTGCTCTGATAGTACTCACCCTTGGGATCGGAATCCAGTGTGATTTGTACTGCACATCAGCATCGTGAGCATGATAGGTGTGAGGACAGCCGCCTAGAGACCGAAGTCGACTCGACGCTACTTTTGATAAGTACTCGCGTACTTAACTCCATCTGATTGACATATATACGTTATACTCATTTATTATCTGCCTGAGGTATTTCAGCATACCATCTTCAGCCGTATGATGAACGCTGCCCGCAGGGTCTGACGGCAGACTACCATCCTGTAATTGAGAATGGTTGTAAGATCTGCTGATATGGGTCCGTTTCGATTTAGTCAGGGAGCTGCCAAGGGACCCATCCGGCATCCCTGATTCTTTGGACGGCAACCATGCATCCTAGCGACGCGCGTGCATGTTAATTTGCATGCTTACATGATGCGGTGAAAATGATATGCTATGATAGAATTCCTTTGATTCCATGCGTGGGGCTACGAAAGAATGGCCCAGGAGTAGCCACACGCCCTTAGGCGCGCCTTTAGTCCATGACAGCCCACAGCCTATATGCATAGGCATGTATCTCTCCACTCCATTCTGACTTGGGCGCGATGAAAATCCTGACGAGGATGGGATTTGAACCCACGCCCTTACGGACTAGAAGGTTTCCCTGGAACCCCCACCAGGTAGTCCTGAATCTAGCGCCTTAGACCGCTCGGCCACCTCGTCAGCGCGTGAGATGGGCACCGTCATTGCGTCAACCCACACCCACACCCATAACCAACCTTGACCCACCTTGACTCACCTCCTCCCTTGGCGCCCAGCGGTGCCCTGCAAAGGTGGGCGTAGGTGCGGGATTGTTGCTTGCAAATGCATGGCCGTTTCGGCTAACTGCTGTACACATATAAATGCCGCCATCCATGCACCATGCCCAGCAAGTGCTCGTTCATCAGTGATGGGTCCTAAGCCCCCACATATACATATATATATATATATATATATATATATACCGGAGATCCTGTCATGCTCAAAAAGGTCCTACATATTATGCATGCATGCCCTGCTTTCTTGCGTACGCACATATTGCATGCATGCAAGCATTCATCAGGTAGGGGTGTGATGAGTAAACAGGACCACGTACCCGTGTGTGCATGTTGCTGTACCACGGTTCGATCACTCTCCATGCCAAAGTAGGCTAGAATCTACCGAAGCATGAACAAACATGATATGAGCATGCTAGCATGATATATTCACGTATATCTAGCTAGATTAGCATTCCGCATCATCACTTGTGACATCGCGCTGTCAGTCAAATGCGTTTGACTCGAGGTCGACATTAAAACACGACACCATTATGGCATAATCCATCAACTAATAATATGTCATATATTATTACATCATTCGTATCATGGATCAGGCGTGCATGCGAAAATGTGATGATCGCCATGGTGAGTCGGCAACCAAATATCGATATGTGGACCTTTGCACCATGCATACGTTACATTCATCTAACTGATGAATTACGCGATCTTCAGGAGAGTGCTCTGATAGTACTCACCCTTGGGATCGGAATCCAGTGTGATTTGTACTGCACATCAGCATCGTGAGCATGATAGGTGTGAGGACAGCCGCCTAGAGACCGAAGTCGACTCGACGCTACTTTTGATAAGTACTCGCGTACTTAACTCCATCTGATTGACATATATACGTTATACTCATTTATTATCTGCCTGAGGTATTTCAGCATACCATCTTCAGCCGTATGATGAACGCTGCCCGCAGGGTCTGACGGCAGACTACCATCCTGTAATTGAGAATGGTTGTAAGATCTGCTGATATGGGTCCGTTTCGATTTAGTCAGGGAGCTGCCAAGGGACCCATCCGGCATCCCTGATTCTTTGGACGGCAACCATGCATCCTAGCGACGCGCGTGCATGTTAATTTGCATGCTTACATGATGCGGTGAAAATGATATGCTATGATAGAATTCCTTTGATTCCATGCGTGGGGCTACGAAAGAATGGCCCAGGAGTAGCCACACGCCCTTAGGCGCGCCTTTAGTCCATGACAGCCCACAGCCTATATGCATAGGCATGTATCTCTCCACTCCATTCTGACTTGGGCGCGATGAAAATCCTGACGAGGATGGGATTTGAACCCACGCCCTTACGGACTAGAAGGTTTCCCTGGAACCCCCACCAGGTAGTCCTGAATCTAGCGCCTTAGACCGCTCGGCCACCTCGTCAGCGCGTGAGATGGGCACTGTCATTGCGTCAAGCCACACCCACACCCATAACCAACCTTGACCCACCTTGACTCACCTCCTCCCTTGGCGCCCAGCGGTGCCCTGCAAAGGTGGGCGTAGGTGCGGGATTGTTGCTTGCAAATGCATGGCCGTTTCGGCTAACTGCTGTACACATATATATGCCGCCATCCATGCACCATGCCCAGCAAGTGCTCGTTCATCAGTGATGGGTCCTAAGCCCCCACATATACATATATATATATATACCGGAGATCCTGTCATGCTCAAAAAGGTCCTACATATTATGCATGCATGCCCTGCTTTCTTGCGTACGCACATATTGCATGCATGCAAGCATTCATCAGGTAGGGGTGTGATGAGTAAACAGGACCACGTACCCGTGTGTGCATGTTGCTGTACCACGGTTCGATCACTCTCCATGCCAAAGTAGGCTAGAATCTACCGAAGCATGAACAAACATGATATGAGCATGCTAGCATGATATATTCACGTATATCTAGCTAGATTAGCATTCCGCATCATCACTTGTGACATCGCGCTGTCAGTCAAATGCGTTTGACTCGAGGTCGACATTAAAACACGACACCATTATGGCATAATCCATCAACTAATAATATGTCATATATTATTACATCATTCGTATCATGGATCAGGCGTGCATGCGAAAATGTGATGATCGCCATGGTGAGTCGGCAACCAAATATCGATATGTGGACCTTTGCACCATGCATACGTTACATTCATCTAACTGATGAATTACGCGATCTTCAGGAGAGTGCTCTGATAGTACTCACCCTTGGGATCGGAATCCAGTGTGATTTGTACTGCACATCAGCATCGTGAGCATGATAGGTGTGAGGACAGCCGCCTAGAGACCGAAGTCGACTCGACGCTACTTTTGATAAGTACTCGCGTACTTAACTCCATCTGATTGACATATATACGTTATACTCATTTATTATCTGCCTGAGGTATTTCAGCATACCATCTTCAGCCGTATGATGAACGCTGCCCGCAGGGTCTGACGGCAGACTACCATCCTGTAATTGAGAATGGTTGTAAGATCTGCTGATATGGGTCCGTTTCGATTTAGTCAGGGAGCTGCCAAGGGACCCATCCGGCATCCCTGATTCTTTGGACGGCAACCATGCATCCTAGCGACGCGCGTGCATGTTAATTTGCATGCTTACATGATGCGGTGAAAATGATATGCTATGATAGAATTCCTTTGATTCCATGCGTGGGGCTACGAAAGAATGGCCCAGGAGTAGCCACACGCCCTTAGGCGCGCCTTTAGTCCATGACAGCCCACAGCCTATATGCATAGGCATGTATCTCTCCACTCCATTCTGACTTGGGCGCGATGAAAATCCTGACGAGGATGGGATTTGAACCCACGCCCTTACGGACTAGAAGGTTTCCCTGGAACCCACCAGGTAGTCCTGAATCTAGCGCCTTAGACCGCTCGGCCACCTCGTCAGCGCGTGAGATGGGCACCGTCATTGCGTCAACCCACACCCACACCCATAACCAACCTTGACCCACCTTGACTCACCTCCTCCCTTGGCGCCCAGCGGTGCCCTGCAAAGGTGGGCGTAGGTGCGGGATTGTTGCTTGCAAATGCATGGCCGTTTCGGCTAACTGCTGTACACATATATATGCCGCCATCCATGCACCATGCCCAGCAAGTGCTCGTTCATCAGTGATGGGTCCTGAGCCCCCACATATACATATATATATATATACCGGAGATCCTGTCATGCTCAAAAAGGTCCTACATATTATGCATGCATGCCCTGCTTTCTTGCGTACGCACATATTGCATGCATGCAAGCATTCATCAGGTAGGGGTGTGATGAGTAAACAGGACCACGTACCCGTGTGTGCATGTTGCTGTACCACGGTTCGATCACTCTCCATGCCAAAGTAGGCTAGAATCTACCGAAGCATGAACAAACATGATATGAGCATGCTAGCATGATATATTCGCGTATATCTAGCTAGATTAGCATTCCGCATCATCACTTGTGACATCGCGCTGTCAGTCAAATGCGTTTGACTCGAGGTCGACATTAAAACACGACACCATTATGGCATAATCCATCAACTAATAATATGTCATATATTATAACATCATTCGTATCATGGATCAGGCGTGCATGCGAAAATGTGATGATCGCCATGGTGAGTCTGCAACCAAATATCGATATGTGGACCTTTGCACCATGCATACGTTACATTCATCTAACTGATGAATTACGCGATCTTCAGGAGAGTGCTCTGATAGTACTCACCCTTGGGATCGGAATCCAGTGTGATTTGTACTGCACATCAGCATCGTGAGCATGATAGGTGTGAGGACAGCCGCCTAGAGACCGAAGTCGACTCGACGCTACTTTTGATAAGTACTCGCGTACTTAACTCCATCTGATTGACATATATACGTTATACTCATTTATTATCTGCCTGAGGTATTTCAGCATACCATCTTCAGCCGTATGATGAACGCTGCCCGCAGGGTCTGACGGCAGACTACCATCCTGTAATTGAGAATGGTTGTAAGATCTGCTGATATGGGTCCGTTTTGATTTAGTCAGGGAGCTGCCAAGGGACCCATCCGGCATCCCTGATTCTTTGGACGGCAACCATGCATCCTAGCGACGCGCGTGCATGTTAATTTGCATGCTTACATGATGCGGTGAAAATGATATGCTATGATAGAATTCCTTTGATTCCATGCGTGGGGCTACGAAAGAATGGCCCAGGAGTAGCCACACGCCCTTAGGCGCGCCTTTAGTCCATGACAGCCCACAGCCTATATGCATAGGCATGTATCTCTCCACTCCATTCTGACTTGGGCGCGATGAAAATCCTGACGAGGATGGGATTTGAACCCACGCCCTTACGGACTAGAAGGTTTCCCTGGAACCCACCAGGTAGTCCTGAATCTAGCGCCTTAGACCGCTCGGCCACCTCGTCAGCGCGTGAGATGGGCACCGTCATTGCGTCAAGCCACACCCACACCCATAACCAACCTTGACCCACCTTGACTCACCTCCTCCCTTGGCGCCCAGCGGTGCCCTGCAAAGGTGGGCGTAGGTGCGGGATTGTTGCTTGCAAATGCATGGCCGTTTCGGCTAACTGCTGTACACATATATATGCCGCCATCCATGCACCATGCCCAGCAAGTGCTCGTTCATCAGTGATGGGTCCTGAGCCCCCACATATACACATATATATATATACCGGAGATCCTGTCATGCTCAAAAAGGTCCTACATATTATGCATGCATGCCCTGCTTTCTTGCGTACGCACATATTGCATGCATGCAAGCATTCATCAGGTAGGGGTGTGATGAGTAAACAGGACCAAGTACCCGTGTGTGCATGTTGCTGTACCACGGTTCGATCACTCTCCATGCCAAAGTAGGCTAGAATCTACCGAAGCATGAACAAACATGATATGAGCATGCTAGCATGATATATTCACGTATATCTAGCTAGATTAGCATTCCGCATCATCACTTGTGACATCGCGCTGTCAGTCAAATGCGTTTGACTCGAGGTCGACATTAAAACACGACACCATTATGGCATAATCCATCAACTAATAATATGTCATATATTATTACATCATTCGTATCATGGATCAGGCGTGCATGCGAAAATGTGATGATCGCCATGGTGAGTCGGCAACCAAATATCGATATGTGGACCTTTGCACCATGCATACGTTACATTCATCTAACTGATGAATTACGCGATCTTCAGGAGAGTGCTCTGATAGTACTCACCCTTGGGATCGGAATCCAGTGTGATTTGTACTGCACATCAGCATCGTGAGCATGATAGGTGTGAGGACAGCCGCCTAGAGACCGAAGTCGACTCGACGCTACTTTTGATAAGTACTCGCGTACTTAACTCCATCTGATTGACATATATACGTTATACTCATTTATTATCTGCCTGAGGTATTTCAGCATACCATCTTCAGCCGTATGATGAACGCTGCCCGCAGGGTCTGACGGCAGACTACCATCCTGTAATTGAGAATGGTTGTAAGATCTGCTGATATGGGTCCGTTTCGATTTAGTCAGGGAGCTGCCAAGGGACCCATCCGGCATCCCTGATTCTTTGGACGGCAACCATGCATCCTAGCGACGCGCGTGCATGTTAATTTGCATGCTTACATGATGCGGTGAAAATGATATGCTATGATAGAATTCCTTTGATTCCATGCGTGGGGCTACGAAAGAATGGCCCAGGAGTAGCCACACGCCCTTAGGCGCGCCTTTAGTCCATGACAGCCCACAGCCTATATGCATAGGCATGTATCTCTCCACTCCATTCTGACTTGGGCGCGATGAAAATCCTGACGAGGATGGGATTTGAACCCACGCCCTTACGGACTAGAAGGTTTCCCTGGAACCCACCAGGTAGTCCTGAATCTAGCGCCTTAGACCGCTCGGCCACCTCGTCAGCGCGTGAGATGGGCACCGTCATTGCGTCAACCCACACCCACACCCATAACCAACCTTGACCCACCTTGACTCACCTCCTCCCTTGGCGCCCAGCGGTGCCCTGCAAAGGTGGGCGTAGGTGCGGGATTGTTGCTTGCAAATGCATGGCCGTTTCGGCTAACTGCTGTACACATATATATGCCGCCATCCATGCACCATGCCCAGCAAGTGCTCGTTCATCAGTGATGGGTCCTGAGCCCCCACATATACATATATATATATATACCGGAGATCCTGTCATGCTCAAAAAGGTCCTACATATTATGCATGCATGCCCTGCTTTCTTGCGTACGCACATATTGCATGCATGCAAGCATTCATCAGGTAGGGGTGTGATGAGTAAACAGGACCAAGTACCCGTGTGTGCATGTTGCTGTACCACGGTTCGATCACTCTCCATGCCAAAGTAGGCTAGAATCTACCGAAGCATGAACAAACATGATATGAGCATGCTAGCATGATATATTCGCGTATATCTAGCTAGATTAGCATTCCGCATCATCACTTGTGACATCGCGCTGTCAGTCAAATGCGTTTGACTCGAGGTCGACATTAAAACACGACACCATTATGGCATAATCCATCAACTAATAATATGTCATATATTATAACATCATTCGTATCATGGATCAGGCGTGCATGCGAAAATGTGATGATCGCCATGGTGAGTCTGCAACCAAATATCGATATGTGGACCTTTGCACCATGCATACGTTACATTCATCTAACTGATGAATTACGCGATCTTCAGGAGAGTGCTCTGATAGTACTCACCCTTGGGATCGGAATCCAGTGTGATTTGTACTGCACATCAGCATCGTGAGCATGATAGGTGTGAGGACAGCCGCCTAGAGACCGAAGTCGACTCGACGCTACTTTTGATAAGTACTCGCGTACTTAACTCCATCTGATTGACATATATACGTTATACTCATTTATTATCTGCCTGAGGTATTTCAGCATACCATCTTCAGCCGTATGATGAACGCTGCCCGCAGGGTCTGACGGCAGACTACCATCCTGTAATTGAGAATGGTTGTAAGATCTGCTGATATGGGTCCGTTTTGATTTAGTCAGGGAGCTGCCAAGGGACCCATCCGGCATCCCTGATTCTTTGGACGGCAACCATGCATCCTAGCGACGCGCGTGCATGTTAATTTGCATGCTTACATGATGCGGTGAAAATGATATGCTATGATAGAATTCCTTTGATTCCATGCGTGGGGCTACGAAAGAATGGCCCAGGAGTAGCCACACGCCCTTAGGCGCGCCTTTAGTCCATGACAGCCCACAGCCTATATGCATAGGCATGTATCTCTCCACTCCATTCTGACTTGGGCGCGATGAAAATCCTGACGAGGATGGGATTTGAACCCACGCCCTTACGGACTAGAAGGTTTCCCTGGAACCCCCACCAGGTAGTCCTGAATCTAGCGCCTTAGACCGCTCGGCCACCTCGTCAGCGCGTGAGATGGGCACCGTCATTGCGTCAACCCACACCCACACCCATAACCAACCTTGACCCACCTTGACTCACCTCCTCCCTTGGCGCCCAGCGGTGCCCTGCAAAGGTGGGCGTAGGTGCGGGATTGTTGCTTGCAAATGCATGGCCGTTTCGGCTAACTGCTGTACACATATATATGCCGCCATCCATGCACCATGCCCAGCAAGTGCTCGTTCATCAGTGATGGGTCCTGAGCCCCCACATATACACATATATATATATACCGGAGATCCTGTCATGCTCAAAAAGGTCCTACATATTATGCATGCATGCCCTGCTTTCTTGCGTACGCACATATTGCATGCATGCAAGCATTCATCAGGTAGGGGTGTGATGAGTAAACAGGACCACGTACCCGTGTGTGCATGTTGCTGTACCACGGTTCGATCACTCTCCATGCCAAAATAGGCTAGAATCTACCGAAGCATGATAATATTTCATATATTATTACATCATTCGTATCATGGATCAGGCGTGCATGCGAAAATGTGATGATCGCCATGGTGAGTCGGCAACCAAATATCGATATGTGGACCTTTGCACCATGCATACGTTACATTCATCTAACTGATGAATTACGCGATCTTCAGGAGAGTGCTCTGATAGTACTCACCCTTGGGATCGGAATCCAGTGTGATTTGTACTGCACATCAGCATCGTGAGCATGATAGGTGTGAGGACAGCCGCCTAGAGACCGAAGTCGACTCGACGCATGAACTCGACGCATGAACAAACATGATATGAGCATGCTAGCATGATATATTCGCGTATATCTAGCTAGATTAGCATTCCGCATCATCACTTGTGACATCGCGCTGTCAGTCAAATGCGTTTGACTCGAGGTCGACATTAAAACACGACACCATTATGGCATAATCCATCAACTAATAATATTTCATATATTATTACATCATTCGTATCATGGATCAGGCGTGCATGCGAAAATGTGATGATCGCCATGGTGAGTCGGCAACCAAATATCGATATGTGGACCTTTGCACCATGCATACGTTACATTCATCTAACTGATGAATTACGCGATCTTCAGGAGAGTGCTCTGATAGTACTCACCCTTGGGATCGGAATCCAGTGTGATTTGTACTGCACATCAGCATCGTGAGCATGATAGGTGTGAGGACAGCCGCCTAGAGACCGAACTCGACTCGACGCTACTTTTGATAAGTACTCGCGTACTTAACTCCATCTGATTGACATATATACGTTATACTCATTTATTATCTGCCTGAGGTATTTCAGCATACCATCTTCAGCCGTATGATGAACGCTGCCCGCAGGGTCTGACGGCAGACTACCATCCTGTAATTGAGAATGGTTGTAAGATCTGCTGATATGGGTCCGTTTTGATTTAGTCAGGGAGCTGCCAAGGGACCCATCCGGCATCCCTGATTCTTTGGACGGCAACCATGCATCCTAGCGACGCGCGTGCATGTTAATTTGCATGCTTACATGATGCGGTGAAAATGATATGCTATGATAGAATTCCTTTGATTCCATGCGTGGGGCTACGAAAGAATGGCCCAGGAGTAGCCACACGCCCTTAGGCGCGCCTTTAGTCCATGACAGCCCACAGCCTATATGCATAGGCATGTATCTCTCCACTCCATTCTGACTTGGGCGCGATGAAAATCCTGACGAGGATGGGATTTGAACCCACGCCCTTACGGACTAGAAGGTTTCCCTGGAACCCCCACCAGGTAGTCCTGAATCTAGCGCCTTAGACCGCTCGGCCACCTCGTCAGCGCGTGAGATGGGCACCGTCATTGCGTCAACCCACACCCACACCCATAACCAACCTTGACCCACCTTGACTCACCTCCTCCCTTGGCGCCCAGCGGTGCCCTGCAAAGGTGGGCGTAGGTGCGGGATTGTTGCTTGCAAATGCATGGCCGTTTCGGCTAACTGCTGTGCACATATATATGCCACCATCCATGCACCATGCCCAGCAAGTGCTCGTTCATCAGTGATGGGTCCTGAGCCCCCACATATACACATATATATATATATACCGGAGATCCTGTCATGCTCAAAAAGGTCCTACATATTATGCATGCATGCCCTGCTTTCTTGCGTACGCACATATTGCATGCATGCAAGCATTCATCAGGTAGGGGTGTGATGAGTAAACAGGACCACGTACCCGTGTGTGCATGTTGCTGTACCACGGTTCGATCACTCTCCATGCCAAAGTAGGCTAGAATCTACCGAAGCATGAACAAACATGATATGAGCATGCTAGCATGATATATTCGCGTATATCTAGCTAGATTAGCATTCCGCATCATCACTTGTTGTTGTACCTCTCGTTCGCGTTTGCTCATAAGTATCTGCACGTCTGGAGACTATCGACACCGATGCGCGAGCACTTGCAAGTACAGCAAGGCAAGCGAGAGCAAACAGAGACAGCGGAAGACTTCAAGACGAAGAGAGATATAACTTACAGTCTTACGGATCAGAATGATGCAATGGACGAAATCGCCGTCAGCGCCGGAAGCAAGCAATCATCACTCGGCGGTGATTAGCGAAGTTCAGGCTTAGCTCGGGCTAAGTAGAATAGCATATAGAAATAGTAATGTAGAACACACGAGTGTTCTCCGGTATCGAATGTCTTGTGTAGCTTAGCCGTCCTCGCATCTGTTATACTCGCAGCATCGCAATGCCGTACGATTCACATTAGGAGGCCGATCCTAGATGTGACAACCCTACTGCGTCTAGGCGATGTCTACGCATAACAACGTATAAGCCTTTCCGGCATTCGCATGATGCAAGGGTCCGGATAACGATATCCGGTTGCAGGGCATGCATCGCGACGAGTGCGGCGCTCTCAACATGTGCTGTAATGAAGTAATATTATATCAGATAATATTACTTATTGTTTCGTAGCACGAGCATAATGCGCACTTCCATGCTTCGGGCTTTCATGCATGCTAGGCGGATTTGCCATGATGCGATGTCGCGATGGATAATGACAACATGCCAAATGCATATATAAATGTACACGAATACATTTATATCATGCAGATTCATTCATATGCAATGCGTTCATCACAAAAGCACTTCGCCTCGTAGGATCGCGTCGACCTACGCGTCGGCGGGAAATGAACCGTAGCACAACAATTATCCCCCCTCCCGTATGCAGCGTCCTCGCTGCATCATACAGCATCGACTGTAGGGGTCATTGGGCTTGCGTGGCACGTTTGCGGGCTTCTTCGAGCAGGGGTTTCATGTCCTGTGAGAAGTTGCGTTCCGGTTCCCATGAGTTGTGCTCGTCGGTATACCCTGTCCACTTAACCAAGTACTCGTGTACTGTTCGCTTACGTCGGTGTCGGCCCACACGACGCGCGCGATAATCTAACACCCGCTCCACATCGTAAAACTTCTGTTTACCAGCGATCCAGGTCTCGGGAACTGGTTCGATCGCTGCGGGGGCGTTAGCAGGCTCAGGGACGGGTTCCGTACCACGATACGGACGAACAAGCGATACGTGAAACGTGGGGTGAATGGTCATATCAGTGGGCAATGCAAGCTCCACAGCCACATTCCCAACCATGCGCACGACAGGATACGGACCAATCCAGCGGGGTAAGAGTTTTCGGGATCCGTCGGCCAAGGAACGCAAGTTCTTGGTGCTTAGCAACACGAGTTGCCCCTCCGAAAACGTTACATCCTGCTTGGATTTGTTGTAGTATTCCGTCGTTCGTTGCTGCGCCGCGTCCAAACACGACTTCGCGTCTGTGATTCGGGACATAAAAGACTTGGCAAAAAGTTTAGCAGCAGGCACGTTCACTTCCAACTCACGCCACACGGGTAGCGCGGGATGAAACCCGTAGTTAAGAAAGAACGGACTTTTGCCTGTAGAGCGATTAACAGCATTGTTAAGCGCGAATTCTGCCGCAGTCAAATACGTATCCCAAACGAGTGGTGTGCGACCAGCGTAATTGCGCAACATATCACCCAACGTGCGGTTTGTGCGTTCGGTTTGACCATCAGTCTGCGGGTGATACGCTGTGCTCAGGTTGACGCGCATGCCAACTAGTTTGCAGAGCGCTTCCCAAAACTTAGACGTGAACTGTCCACCGCGGTCCGAGATCACATTTTTGGGAATCCCGTGTAACCGAACCACATTATCGAAAAACAAACGTGCGGTTTGCTCAGCCGTGCAGGATGATGTGCATGGTGCTAGGTGAACCATCTTAGTCAGACGATCGACCATTACGAACACCGCATCGTATCCCCCCTCAGTTTTGGGCAGCGCGACTACGAAGTCCATGGAAACACTTTCCCAAGGCGCATCCGGGACAGGCAACGGTTGCAACAACCCATGGCCCTTACCGGACAAAGCCTTATTGCGCTGGCACAGACTGCATGTCTGGACGAAGTTCGCCGCATCCTTAGCCAAACGAGGCCACCAAAAGGAACGTTGCACCAAGTCGATCAATCGCTTGCTACCAGGGTGTCCTGCTAACGGGTCCTCGTGGAACCGCGCAAGGATGTCGTAGCGTAGCGCGTCGTCGTTCGGAACGACGATTTGCGTAGCTGCACCCTCCGTCCGTAGCCAAAGGCCATTCTGCTTGCGAAGGTTTTCTACATTAGCCGGGTCCGCGAACCAGGCATCTGCGTTGTAGGCAACCTTCAACCGCTCCGCGAGGTCCGTCGCGATCGGAACCTCCTCGCTACGCGGCCGCACGACGGGCGCTGCCAAAATTGCAGCGTGTAGCGACGGATGTCGACTGAGAGCATCGGCAATATTCAATTACTGAACATACTCCCAGGTGCAGTTGAACCTAGCTAGATATTCCATCCACCTAGCTTGACGGCGGTTCAACGTCGGAACGCTTTGCAAAAACGTTAGGGGCTTATGGTCAGTCTTTAAAGTAAACGGGCGTCCCTCGAGGTAACAGCGCCATTCCTTTAAAGCATGCAGCACGGCCAGAAGCTCCTGTTCCCCGGTGGTGTAGCGAATTTCCGCACCAGAAAACTTCTTACTCGTGAAGGCGATCGGTCGCCCTTCCTGTAACAATACAGCGCCGCTTCCAAATATTGAGGCATCAGACACGACCTCAACACGAAATGGCAACGAGTAATCAGGGAATGCAAGGGTGACATCTTCGGCAATGATTCGTTTGAGCTCTTCGAATGCCCGCTGGCATTGCGACGTCCACGACTCGAGCGAAACGAAAACGCCTTTGCGAGTTAAGTTAGTAAGCGGGGCCGCAATGATGGAATATTTTTCAATGAACTTTCGGAAATAATTGGTCAAGCCAAGGAACTTACGCAGCTCCGTGAGGTTCTGAGGCGCGGGCCAATCGCGAACCACGGCGACCTTCCGCGGGTCCATCTTCACACCGGTGGCCGACACAATGTGGCCCAAATATTCCACCTGAGGCTGCGCCCAAAAGCATTTGGCGCGTTTAGCAAACAATTGCTCCCGCCTCATAACGTCGAGCACGAGCCGAAGATGCTCCAAGTGCTCCTCGCGCGTCTTAGAATATACCAAGATGTCATCCAGGTAGCAAACAACGAACCTGTCGATAAACGGCCTAAACATTCGGTCCATAACCGCCTGAAACGTCGCAGGGGCATTAGTCAAACCAAACGATAGGACCGTATACTCAAAGTGACCAAAGGGCGTCCGAAAAGCGGTTTTCGGGATATCAGAGGCAGCGATGCGAATCTGATTGTAGCCCTGTTGTAAGTCAATTGAGGAAAAATAAGCCAAGCCCTTCAGCTTATCCAACAGGTCGTCAACGCGTGGCAAAGGGTAGCGATTTTTCACCGTATTCGCATTTAACCCCCGGTAATCAATGCACATGCGCAAGGTCCCATCCTTCTTACCGACAAACAAAATCGGTGCAGAAAACGGGGATGTGCTGGGGCGTATCATACCCTTCGCGAGCAAATCCGTCACCTGGCGCTTTACCTCATCCAGCTCTAATGGACTCAACCTGTACATTGGCCGGGCTGTAGGCTGCGCTCCAGGCATGAGAGGGATTGTGTGATCAACAGGGCGCATAGGTGGTAGGCCAGGGATATCTTTAAAGACGTCCTCATACTGCGACAGTAGGGCCTCAACCTCAGGATCCGCAGAAATCTGCGCGGTGGTGACACAACAGCTCACCCGCGGCCTTAAAAGCAGTCCGTGGGCACCCTTCCGTAACAAACGGACGGCCTCCTTACGCCCGACTAGCTCTGGTTCGATTCGCGCGGCCATTGCGGTCACGGCAAAATTAACCATAGGCACCGCCTCAGTTTCGCCCTCCTTTGGTGTGACATGTTCGAACGACAGGAAAGGTACCTTAATCGACAGAGTACCCTTGCACATATGCAGGGTTGCGGTCTCCATGTCGATGCGCGCGCGGTACTGTCGTAATGTCGACGACCCCATTATGTACGGTGCAGTCTCTGCTAAGCCCTGCAGCACGTACGGCCGGGTCACAACACGCAAAGGGCCTAACGATAGGCTAAGGGTAATCCTGCCCACGATGGGATGCTTAGCCCCGTCAGCAAGGGTAACCTGTGGACAATCAGACGACTCTGGGGACAACCCCAGCGCATTCACCTCTGCGACAGAGATGAAGTCGTCGCTGGCACCGGTGTCAACAAGTGCCTTCAGAGTACGGCCATTCAAACCGATCTGAACCACAGGGACACGGTTATCTACGAGCGACTGCCCAGCAGACAACGTCAGTGCACTTAAGGCGGGTCCGTAACCAACGGCACCCCCATCAGGAGCTTCGTACCAAACGTCAACCGAGTAGGATAGGTGTGGCCACGGAGCCAGCGTACCCTCCCGATCCACACCATTAAACAAAACGGTGCCCGGCTCGAACCGGTGGACATGCCGCATACCCCTTAACAATGCCTCTGCCTTGCGCCGACAGAAAGCAGGGAGTAATACACATGCGGCAGTGCCTGGATATTGACGCCTACATCTCCTGTATATGGCCAACTGTTCCGACATCTCACGCAGAGACGAGGGGATGAACAAAACCACGTGGTTAGACAGATCGATAGACGACAGGGGACGGCGAGGTGTAAACAAATTACACAACGGGTCGAAGCAGAGAAGTCCCGTGCGTCCGTCAAGCGTGATGCGTCGCGCAATGACTCGCTCGATGTGTCTAAGTACACAAGGCAACAATGCCTTAACGGCTGGCCGTAAGGATGACCACCGACCACGCGTTAGTTCAGAAACCCCGGGTGGTGCCCCCTCCACAGGAACCCGGGCAAGCCCCTATTTCGGCTGAGGTACAAACGGCGGCATTAGAGGGCAATCCTTCGTAGAATGGCTCTCCGCACACCGTAGACAAACGTTGGCCAATTTTCGACGCTCGAATTCGGAACGATTGCAATTCCATTTTGGCATAAATGTGTCGTCCGTACGAGTACGCTTCGCGTTGGGGTCGGAACGCTGTGCGGCTGCCGACGACGGCGCACCACCACGCTTCCTGTTCCTAGCTGGGTCCGAGCTCGGACCTGCTCCTCCTGTACCACGGACACCCGAGCTAGCGCCCCCGCGCGCCTGGCGTTGCCCGTTGCTGCGTCGCGTCGCGGCAGTAGGCGTGGGGCGGGTCGCGCCGAGGTCCTGGTCGAGAGCTACAGCTTCCCCAAGCGGATCCTGCACTTGCACGGCATTTGCACGAGGGGCAGACTTGACTTCTTCCTCGCCGGCAAGAAGTCGTATCTCCGCGCCCTTAGCAAAAGCGACCAACGCGTCATACGACTTGATCTGCGCTCCAACCAAGTCAGTGGCGCACCATTTAGCCAAAAGTTTCGTTAGGCCTCGCCTAAACCAAAAGACACGCTCAGATTCGGTGAGGTCAGCGATGGGAGTCACAAGTGCTTCGAAGCGTGACTGGTACGCAGGTACATTTTCATCCCGACGCATGTGGTAGCTACCGGCTGCCAAAACGTTACGAGCTTCCACATCGCGTGCTTGAACCTCAGTAGCGAATCGTGCGAGCAAAGCGGCGACCAACTCGTCAAAAGTATAGTTGCCCCGGGCGTTGGTCCAATTGCGATACCAGTCCTTCGCTGCGCCCTCGAGGGTGTTACCAACGAAGAGACACCTGATACCGTCATTATCGCCACCATGAACAGCTTGGAGGTACTTTTTAGCGTCACGCACGTACGCACGAGTTGCATCGGCTATGCTATGCCCTGGTGTCTTGTCGGTCAGCGAAATATTGAGCCTAGGAACGGGAATCGACAATCTCATCACCTCAGGGATGTCATCATGCCCTCGAGCTTGAGGTAATGGCAGAACCCTTGGTCCAGCAGTGTTGTCCATATTCGTGTTCACTGCTGAATGCGGCACAATTAAGTGAGCAGGGGTCTGAAGGAAAAGGGGCTCTTGAGTGGCTCGCGCGCCAACAGTCTCAAGACCTCTATCCGGCGCTCTAGCAGCTACAACGAAATCGGGTTGGCTAGCTAGGCTAGTGTGCGGCGTATCGTCGTGTTCCGCGGACATGGAGCACGAAACGATACCCTAGTTTTGCGTAATAGAAGCCGACTTCTATCGCAAAGGCAAGAGTACAAAGCGATTCGGTGAGCCTACCGACAGTACTCTTGAGAAGATTCAGCAAACTCAGCAAGTAATTGCCCAGCTGAGTCCTGATCTCCGTAGTTTGGGCAATGAGAGTCGCCAACTGGTCCGGACGAACGCCGGTCTCAGTCGCCGCGGCAAGCAATGCCGGTGCACTGAGATTACCTGCGACTCAGAGCGTACACTTACACAACAAGTGCAGCAATCTAAGCAAAAGCAATTAAACAATTACAAACCGGAAGCGGCGGCGTCCAAAACGGCGCAGCCTAGGTCTTCGGCAAAAGTATCTAGCGGTCCTCGTGGTTCGTCGCTGGAACTCGCCATAGAAAGAACCTACTTCCGATTAGACAAAGAGAGACAGTTAGGCAACGAACCTGTCTCGATACCAAATTGTTGTACCTCTCGTTCGCGTTTGCTCATAAGTATCTGCACGTCTGGAGACTATCGACACCGATGCGCGAGCACTTGCAAGTACAGCAAGGCAAGCGAGAGCAAACAGAGACAGCGGAAGACTTCAAGACGAAGAGAGATATAACTTACAGTCTTACGGATCAGAATGATGCAATGGACGAAATCGCCGTCAGCGCCAGACGCAAGCAATCATCACTCGGCGGTGATTAGCGAAGTTCAGGCTTAGCTCGGGCTAAGTAGAATAGCATATAGAAATAGTAATGTAGAACACACGAGTGTTCTCCGGTATCGAATGTCTTGTGTAGCTTAGCCGTCCTCGCATCTGTTATACTCGCAGCATCGCAATGCCGTACGATTCACATTAGGAGGCCGATCCTAGATGTGACAACCCTACTGCGTCTAGGCGATGTCTACGCATAACAACGTATAAGCCTTTCCGGCATTCGCATGATGCAAGGGTCCGGATAACGATATCCGGTTGCAGGGCATGCATCGCGACGAGTGCGGCGCTCTCAACATGTGCTGTAATGAAGTAATATTATATCAGATAATATTACTTATTGTTTCGTAGCACGAGCATAATGCGCACTTCAACGATCCGGTATTTTTTCCATGCTTCGGGCTTTCATGCATGCTAGGCGGATTTGCCATGATGCGATGTCGCGATGGATAATGACAACATGCCAAATGCATATATAAATGTACACGAATACATTTATATCATGCAGATTCATTCATATGCAATGCGTTCATCACAAAAGCACTTCGCCTCGTAGGATCGCGTCGACCTACGCGTCGGCGGGAAATGAACCGTAGCACAACACTTGTGACATCGCGCTGTCAGTCAAATGCGTTTGACTCGAGGTCGACATTAAAACACGACACCATTATGGCATAATCCATCAACTAATAATATTTCATATACTATTACATCATTCGTATCATGGATCAGGCGTGCATGCGAAAATGTGATGATCGCCATGGTGAGTCGGCAACCAAATATTGATATGTGGACCTTTGCACCATGCATACGTTACATTCATCTAACTGATGAATTACGCGATCTTCAGGAGAGTGCTCTGATAGTACTCACCCTTGGGATCGGAATCCAGTGTGATTTGTACTGCACATCAGCATCGTGAGCATGATAGGTGTGAGGACAGCCGCCTAGAGACCGAAGTCGACTCGACGCTACTTTTGATAAGTACTCGCGTACTTAACTCCATCTGATTGACATATATACGTTATACTCATTTATTATCTGCCTGAGGTATTTCAGCATACCATCTTCAGCCGTATGATGAACGCTGCCCGCAGGGTCTGACGGCAGACTACCATCCTGTAATTGAGAATGGTTGTAAGATCTGCTGATATGGGTCCGTTTCGATTTAGTCAGGGAGCTGCCAAGGGACCCATCCGGCATCCCTGATTCTTTGGACGGCAACCATGCATCCTAGCGACGCGCGTGCATGTTAATTTGCATGCTTACATGATGCGGTGAAAATGATATGCTATGATAGAATTCCTTTGATTCCATGCGTGGGGCTACGAAAGAATGGCCCAGGAGTAGCCACACGCCCTTAGGCGCGCCTTTAGTCCATGACAGCCCACAGCCTATATGCATAGGCATGTATCTCTCCACTCCATTCTGACTTGGGCGCGATGAAAATCCTGACGAGGATGGGATTTGAACCCACGCCCTTACGGACTAGAAGGTTTCCCTGGAACCCACCAGGTAGTCCTGAATCTAGCGCCTTAGACCGCTCGGCCACCTCGTCAGCGCGTGAGATGGGCACCGTCATTGCGTCAACCCACACCCACACCCATAACCAACCTTGACCCACCTTGACTCACCTCCTCCCTTGGCGCCCAGCGGTGCCCTGCAAAGGTGGGCGTAGGTGCGGGATTGTTGCTTGCAAATGCATGGCCGTTTCGGCTAACTGCTGTGCACATATATATGCCGCCATCCATGCACCATGCCCAGCAAGTGCTCGTTCATCAGTGATGGGTCCTGAGCCCCCACATATACATATATATATATATATATATATACCGGAGATCCTGTCATGCTCAAAAAGGTCCTACATATTATGCATGCATGCCCTGCTTTCTTGCGTACGCACATATTGCATGCATGCAAGCATTCATCAGGTAGGGGTGTGATGAGTAAACAGGACCACGTACCCGTGTGTGCATGTTGCTGTACCACGGTTCGATCACTCTCCATGCCAAAGTAGGCTAGAATCTACCGAAGCATGAACAAACATGATATGAGCATGCTAGCATGATATATTCGCGTATATCTAGCTAGATTAGCATTCCGCATCATCACTTGTGACATCGCGCTGTCAGTCAAATGCGTTTGACTCGAGGTCGACATTAAAACACGACACCATTATGGCATAATCCATCAACTAATAATATTTCATATACTATTACATCATTCGTATCATGGATCAGGCGTGCATGCGAAAATGTGATGATCGCCATGGTGAGTCGGCAACCAAATATCGATATGTGGACCTTTGCACCATGCATACGTTACATTCATCTAACTGATGAATTACGCGATCTTCAGGAGAGTGCTCTGATAGTACTCACCCTTGGGATCGGAATCCAGTGTGATTTGTACTGCACATCAGCATCGTGAGCATGATAGGTGTGAGGACAGCCGCCTAGAGACCGAAGTCGACTCGACGCTACTTTTGATAAGTACTCGCGTACTTAACTCCATCTGATTGACATATATACGTTATACTCATTTATTATCTGCCTGAGGTATTTCAGCATACCATCTTCAGCCGTATGATGAACGCTGCCCGCAGGGTCTGACGGCAGACTACCATCCTGTAATTGAGAATGGTTGTAAGATCTGCTGATATGGGTCCGTTTCGATTTAGTCAGGGAGCTGCCAAGGGACCCATCCGGCATCCCTGATTCTTTGGACGGCAACCATGCATCCTAGCGACGCGCGTGCATGTTAATTTGCATGCTTACATGATGCGGTGAAAATGATATGCTATGATAGAATTCCTTTGATTCCATGCGTGGGGCTACGAAAGAATGGCCCAGGAGTAGCCACACGCCCTTAGGCGCGCCTTTAGTCCATGACAGCCCACAGCCTATATGCATAGGCATGTATCTCTCCACTCCATTCTGACTTGGGCGCGATGAAAATCCTGACGAGGATGGGATTTGAACCCACGCCCTTACGGACTAGAAGGTTTCCCTGGAACCCACCAGGTAGTCCTGAATCTAGCGCCTTAGACCGCTCGGCCACCTCGTCAGCGCGTGAGATGGGCACCGTCATTGCGTCAACCCACACCCACACCCATAACCAACCTTGACCCACCTTGACTCACCTCCTCCCTTGGCGCCCAGCGGTGCCCTGCAAAGGTGGGCGTAGGTGCGGGATTGTTGCTTGCAAATGCATGGCCGTTTCGGCTAACTGCTGTGCACATATATATGCCGCCATCCATGCACCATGCCCAGCAAGTGCTCGTTCATCAGTGATGGGTCCTGAGCCCCCACATATACATATATATATATATATATATATATATACCGGAGATCCTGTCATGCTCAAAAAGGTCCTACATATTATGCATGCATGCCCTGCTTTCTTGCGTACGCACATATTGCATGCATGCAAGCATTCATCAGGTAGGGGTGTGATGAGTAAACAGGACCACGTACCCGTGTGTGCATGTTGCTGTACCACGGTTCGATCACTCTCCATGCCAAAGTAGGCTAGAATCTACCGAAGCATGAACAAACATGATATGAGCATGCTAGCATGATATATTCGCGTATATCTAGCTAGATTAGCATTCCGCATCATCACTTGTGACATCGCGCTGTCAGTCAAATGCGTTTGACTCGAGGTCGACATTAAAACACGACACCATTATGGCATAATCCATCAACTAATAATATTTCATATACTATTACATCATTCGTATCATGGATCAGGCGTGCATGCGAAAATGTGATGATCGCCATGGTGAGTCGGCAACCAAATATCGATATGTGGACCTTTGCACCATGCATACGTTACATTCATCTAACTGATGAATTACGCGATCTTCAGGAGAGTGCTCTGATAGTACTCACCCTTGGGATCGGAATCCAGTGTGATTTGTACTGCACATCAGCATCGTGAGCATGATAGGTGTGAGGACAGCCGCCTAGAGACCGAAGTCGACTCGACGCTACTTTTGATAAGTACTCGCGTACTTAACTCCATCTGATTGACATATATACGTTATACTCATTTATTATCTGCCTGAGGTATTTCAGCATACCATCTTCAGCCGTATGATGAACGCTGCCCGCAGGGTCTGACGGCAGACTACCATCCTGTAATTGAGAATGGTTGTAAGATCTGCTGATATGGGTCCGTTTCGATTTAGTCAGGGAGCTGCCAAGGGACCCATCCGGCATCCCTGATTCTTTGGACGGCAACCATGCATCCTAGCGACGCGCGTGCATGTTAATTTGCATGCTTACATGATGCGGTGAAAATGATATGCTATGATAGAATTCCTTTGATTCCATGCGTGGGGCTACGAAAGAATGGCCCAGGAGTAGCCACACGCCCTTAGGCGCGCCTTTAGTCCATGACAGCCCACAGCCTATATGCATATGCATGTATCTCTCCACTCCATTCTGACTTGGGCGCGATGAAAATCCTGACGAGGATGGGATTTGAACCCACGCCCTTACGGACTAGAAGGTTTCCCTGGAACCCACCAGGTAGTCCTGAATCTAGCGCCTTAGACCGCTCGGCCACCTCGTCAGCGCGTGAGATGGGCACCGTCATTGCGTCAACCCACACCCACACCCATAACCAACCTTGACCCACCTTGACTCACCTCCTCCCTTGGCGCCCAGCGGTGCCCTGCAAAGGTGGGCGTAGGTGCGGGATTGTTGCTTGCAAATGCATGGCCGTTTCGGCTAACTGCTGTGCACATATATATGCCGCCATCCATGCACCATGCCCAGCAAGTGCTCGTTCATCAGTGATGGGTCCTGAGCCCCCACATATACATATATATATATATATATATATATATACCGGAGATCCTGTCATGCTCAAAAAGGTCCTACATATTATGCATGCATGCCCTGCTTTCTTGCGTACGCACATATTGCATGCATGCAAGCATTCATCAGGTAGGGGTGTGATGAGTAAACAGGACCACGTACCCGTGTGTGCATGTTGCTGTACCACGGTTCGATCACTCTCCATGCCAAAGTAGGCTAGAATCTACCGAAGCATGAACAAACATGATATGAGCATGCTAGCATGATATATTCGCGTATATCTAGCTAGATTAGCATTCCGCATCATCACTTGTTGTTGTACCTCTCGTTCGCGTTTGCTCATAAGTATCTGCACGTCTGGAGACTATCGACACCGATGCGCGAGCACTTGCAAGTACAGCAAGGCAAGCGAGAGCAAACAGAGACAGCGGAAGACTTCAAGACGAAGAGAGATATAACTTACAGTCTTACGGATCAGAATGATGCAATGGACGAAATCGCCGTCAGCGCCGGAAGCAAGCAATCATCACTCGGCGGTGATTAGCGAAGTTCAGGCTTAGCTCGGGCTAAGTAGAATAGCATATAGAAATAGTAATGTAGAACACACGAGTGTTCTCCGGTATCGAATGTCTTGTGTAGCTTAGCCGTCCTCGCATCTGTTATACTCGCAGCATCGCAATGCCGTACGATTCACATTAGGAGGCCGATCCTAGATGTGACAACCCTACTGCGTCTAGGCGATGTCTACGCATAACAACGTATAAGCCTTTCCGGCATTCGCATGATGCAAGGGTCCGGATAACGATATCCGGTTGCAGGGCATGCATCGCGACGAGTGCGGCGCTCTCAACATGTGCTGTAATGAAGTAATATTATATCAGATAATATTACTTATTGTTTCGTAGCACGAGCATAATGCGCACTTCCATGCTTCGGGCTTTCATGCATGCTAGGCGGATTTGCCATGATGCGATGTCGCGATGGATAATGACAACATGCCAAATGCATATATAAATGTACACGAATACATTTATATCATGCAGATTCATTCATATGCAATGCGTTCATCACAAAAGCACTTCGCCTCGTAGGATCGCGTCGACCTACGCGTCGGCGGGAAATGAACCGTAGCACAACAATTATCCCCCCTCCCGTATGCAGCGTCCTCGCTGCATCATACAGCATCGACTGTAGGGGTCATTGGGCTTGCGTGGCACGTTTGCGGGCTTCTTCGAGCAGGGGTTTCATGTCCTGTGAGAAGTTGCGTTCCGGTTCCCATGAGTTGTGCTCGTCGGTATACCCTGTCCACTTAACCAAGTACTCGTGTACTGTTCGCTTACGTCGGTGTCGGCCCACACGACGCGCGCGATAATCTAACACCCGCTCCACATCGTAAAACTTCTGTTTACCAGCGATCCAGGTCTCGGGAACTGGTTCGATCGCTGCGGGGGCGTTAGCAGGCTCAGGGACGGGTTCCGTACCACGATACGGACGAACAAGCGATACGTGAAACGTGGGGTGAATGGTCATATCAGTGGGCAATGCAAGCTCCACAGCCACATTCCCAACCATGCGCACGACAGGATACGGACCAATCCAGCGGGGTAAGAGTTTTCGGGATCCGTCGGCCAAGGAACGCAAGTTCTTGGTGCTTAGCAACACGAGTTGCCCCTCCGAAAACGTTACATCCTGCTTGGATTTGTTGTAGTATTCCGTCGTTCGTTGCTGCGCCGCGTCCAAACACGACTTCGCGTCTGTGATTCGGGACATAAAAGACTTGGCAAAAAGTTTAGCAGCAGGCACGTTCACTTCCAACTCACGCCACACGGGTAGCGCGGGATGAAACCCGTAGTTAAGAAAGAACGGACTTTTGCCTGTAGAGCGATTAACAGCATTGTTAAGCGCGAATTCTGCCGCAGTCAAATACGTATCCCAAACGAGTGGTGTGCGACCAGCGTAATTGCGCAACATATCACCCAACGTGCGGTTTGTGCGTTCGGTTTGACCATCAGTCTGCGGGTGATACGCTGTGCTCAGGTTGACGCGCATGCCAACTAGTTTGCAGAGCGCTTCCCAAAACTTAGACGTGAACTGTCCACCGCGGTCCGAGATCACATTTTTGGGAATCCCGTGTAACCGAACCACATTATCGAAAAACAAACGTGCGGTTTGCTCAGCCGTGCAGGATGATGTGCATGGTGCTAGGTGAACCATCTTAGTCAGACGATCGACCATTACGAACACCGCATCGTATCCCCCCTCAGTTTTGGGCAGCGCGACTACGAAGTCCATGGAAACACTTTCCCAAGGCGCATCCGGGACAGGCAACGGTTGCAACAACCCATGGCCCTTACCGGACAAAGCCTTATTGCGCTGGCACAGACTGCATGTCTGGACGAAGTTCGCCGCATCCTTAGCCAAACGAGGCCACCAAAAGGAACGTTGCACCAAGTCGATCAATCGCTTGCTACCAGGGTGTCCTGCTAACGGGTCCTCGTGGAACCGCGCAAGGATGTCGTAGCGTAGCACGTCGTCGTTCGGAACGACGATTTGCGTAGCTGCACCCTCCGTCCGTAGCCAAAGGCCATTCTGCTTGCGAAGGTTTTCTACATTAGCCGGGTCCGCGAACCAGGCATCTGCGTTGTAGGCAACCTTCAACCGCTCCGCGAGGTCCGTCGCGATCGGAACCTCCTCGCTACGCGGCCGCACGACGGGCGCTGCCAAAATTGCAGCGTGTAGCGACGGATGTCGACTGAGAGCATCGGCAATATTCAATTACTGAATATACTCCCAGGTGCAGTTGAACCTAGCTAGATATTCCATCCACCTAGCTTGACGGCGGTTCAACGTCGGAACGCTTTGCAAAAACGTTAGGGGCTTATGGTCAGTCTTTAAAGTAAACGGGCGTCCCTCGAGGTAACAGCGCCATTCCTTTAAAGCATGCAGCACGGCCAGAAGCTCCTGTTCCCCGGTGGTGTAGCGAATTTCCGCACCAGAAAACTTCTTACTCGTGAAGGCGATCGGTCGCCCTTCCTGTAACAATACAGCGCCGCTTCCAAATATTGAGGCATCAGACACGACCTCAACACGAAATGGCAACGAGTAATCAGGGAATGCAAGGGTGACATCTTCGGCAATGATTCGTTTGAGCTCTTCGAATGCCCGCTGGCATTGCGACGTCCACGACTCGAGCGAAACGAAAACGCCTTTGCGAGTTAAGTTAGTAAGCGGGGCCGCAATGATGGAATATTTTTCAATGAACTTTCGGAAATAATTGGTCAAGCCAAGGAACTTACGCAGCTCCGTGAGGTTCTGAGGCGCGGGCCAATCGCGAACCACGGCGACCTTCCGCGGGTCCATCTTCACACCGGTGGCCGACACAATGTGGCCCAAATATTCCACCTGAGGCTGCGCCCAAAAGCATTTGGCGCGTTTAGCAAACAATTGCTCCCGCCTCATAACGTCGAGCACGAGCCGAAGATGCTCCAAGTGCTCCTCGCGCGTCTTAGAATATACCAAGATGTCATCCAGGTAGCAAACAACGAACCTGTCGATAAACGGCCTAAACATTCGGTCCATAACCGCCTGAAACGTCGCAGGGGCATTAGTCAAACCAAACGATAGGACCGTATACTCAAAGTGACCAAAGGGCGTCCGAAAAGCGGTTTTCGGGATATCAGAGGCAGCGATGCGAATCTGATTGTAGCCCTGTTGTAAGTCAATTGAGGAAAAATAAGCCAAGCCCTTCAGCTTATCCAACAGGTCGTCAACGCGTGGCAAAGGGTAGCGATTTTTCACCGTATTCGCATTTAACCCCCGGTAATCAATGCACATGCGCAAGGTCCCATCCTTCTTACCGACAAACAAAATCGGTGCAGAAAACGGGGATGTGCTGGGGCGTATCATACCCTTCGCGAGCAAATCCGTCACCTGGCGCTTTACCTCATCCAGCTCTAATGGACTCAACCTGTACATTGGCCGGGCTGTAGGCTGCGCTCCAGGCATGAGAGGGATTGTGTGATCAACAGGGCGCATAGGTGGTAGGCCAGGGATATCTTTAAAGACGTCCTCATACTGCGACAGTAGGGCCTCAACCTCAGGATCCGCAGAAATCTGCGCGGTGGTGACACAACAGCTCACCCGCGGCCTTAAAAGCAGTCCGTGGGCACCCTTCCGTAACAAACGGACGGCCTCCTTACGCCCGACTAGCTCTGGTTCGATTCGCGCGGCCATTGCGGTCACGGCAAAATTAACCATAGGCACCGCCTCAGTTTCGCCCTCCTTTGGTGTGACATGTTCGAACGACAGGAAAGGTACCTTAATCGACAGAGTACCCTTGCACATATGCAGGGTTGCGGTCTCCATGTCGATGCGCGCGCGGTACTGTCGTAATGTCGACGACCCCATTATGTACGGTGCAGTCTCTGCTAAGCCCTGCAGCACGTACGGCCGGGTCACAACACGCAAAGGGCCTAACGATAGGCTAAGGGTAATCCTGCCCACGATGGGATGCTTAGCCCCGTCAGCAAGGGTAACCTGTGGACAATCAGACGACTCTGGGGACAACCCCAGCGCATTCACCTCTGCGACAGAGATGAAGTCGTCGCTGGCACCGGTGTCAACAAGTGCCTTCAGAGTACGGCCATTCAAACCGATCTGAACCACAGGGACACGGTTATCTACGAGCGACTGCCCAGCAGACAACGTCAGTGCACTTAAGGCGGGTCCGTAACCAACGGCACCCCCATCAGGAGCTTCGTACCAAACGTCAACCGAGTAGGATAGGTGTGGCCACGGAGCCAGCGTACCCTCCCGATCCACACCATTAAACAAAACGGTGCCCGGCTCGAACCGGTGGACATGCCGCATACCCCTTAACAATGCCTCTGCCTTGCGCCGACAGAAAGCAGGGAGTAATACACATGCGGCAGTGCCTGGATATTGACGCCTACATCTCCTGTATATGGCCAACTGTTCCAACATCTCACGCAGAGACGAGGGGATGAACAAAACCACGTGGTTAGACAGATCGATAGACGACAGGGGACGGCGAGGTGTAAACAAATTACACAACGGGTCGAAGCAGAGAAGTCCCGTGCGTCCGTCAAGCGTGATGCGTCGCGCAATGACTCGCTCGATGTGTCTAAGTACACAAGGCAACAATGCCTTAACGGCTGGCCGTAAGGATGACCACCGACCACGCGTTAGTTCAGAAACCCCGGGTGGTGCCCCCTCCACAGGAACCCGGGCAAGCCCCTATTTCGGCTGAGGTACAAACGGCGGCATTAGAGGGCAATCCTTCGTAGAATGGCTCTCCGCACACCGTAGACAAACGTTGGCCAATTTTCGACGCTCGAATTCGGAACGATTGCAATTCCATTTTGGCATAAATGTGTCGTCCGTACGAGTACGCTTCGCGTTGGGGTCGGAACGCTGTGCGGCTGCCGACGACGGCGCACCACCACGCTTCCTGTTCCTAGCTGGGTCCGAGCTCGGACCTGCTCCTCCTGTACCACGGACACCCGAGCTAGCGCCCCCGCGCGCCTGGCGTTGCCCGTTGCTGCGTCGCGTCGCGGCAGTAGGCGTGGGGCGGGTCGCGCCGAGGTCCTGGTCGAGAGCTACAGCTTCCCCAAGCGGATCCTGCACTTGCACGGCATTTGCACGAGGGGCAGACTTGACTTCTTCCTCGCCGGCAAGAAGTCGTATCTCCGCGCCCTTAGCAAAAGCGACCAACGCGTCATACGACTTGATCTGCGCTCCAACCAAGTCAGTGGCGCACCATTTAGCCAAAAGTTTCGTTAGGCCTCGCCTAAACCAAAAGACACGCTCAGATTCGGTGAGGTCAGCGATGGGAGTCACAAGTGCTTCGAAGCGTGACTGGTACGCAGGTACATTTTCATCCCGACGCATGTGGTAGCTACCGGCTGCCAAAACGTTACGAGCTTCCACATCGCGTGCTTGAACCTCAGTAGCGAATCGTGCGAGCAAAGCGGCGACCAACTCGTCAAAAGTATAGTTGCCCCGGGCGTTGGTCCAATTGCGATACCAGTCCTTCGCTGCGCCCTCGAGGGTGTTACCAACGAAGAGACACCTGATACCGTCATTATCGCCACCATGAACAGCTTGGAGGTACTTTTTAGCGTCACGCACGTACGCACGAGTTGCATCGGCTATGCTATGCCCTGGTGTCTTGTCGGTCAGCGAAATATTGAGCCTAGGAACGGGAATCGACAATCTCATCACCTCAGGGATGTCATCATGCCCTCGAGCTTGAGGTAATGGCAGAACCCTTGGTCCAGCAGTGTTGTCCATATTCGTGTTCACTGCTGAATGCGGCACAATTAAGTGAGCAGGGGTCTGAAGGAAAAGGGGCTCTTGAGTGGCTCGCGCGCCAACAGTCTCAAGACCTCTATCCGGCGCTCTAGCAGCTACAACGAAATCGGGTTGGCTAGCTAGGCTAGTGTGCGGCGTATCGTCGTGTTCCGCGGACATGGAGCACGAAACGATACCCTAGTTTTGCGTAATAGAAGCCGACTTCTATCGCAAAGGCAAGAGTACAAAGCGATTCGGTGAGCCTACCGACAGTACTCTTGAGAAGATTCAGCAAACTCAGCAAGTAATTGCCCAGCTGAGTCCTGATCTCCGTAGTTTGGGCAATGAGAGTCGCCAACTGGTCCGGACGAACGCCGGTCTCAGTCGCCGCGGCAAGCAATGCCGGTGCACTGAGATTACCTGCGACTCAGAGCGTACACTTACACAACAAGTGCAGCAATCTAAGCAAAAGCAATTAAACAATTACAAACCGGAAGCGGCGGCGTCCAAAACGGCGCGGCCTAGGTCTTCGGCAAAAGTATCTAGCGGTCCTCGTGGTTCGTCGCTGGAACTCGCCATAGAAAGAACCTACTTCCGATTAGACAAAGAGAGACAGTTAGGCAACGAACCTGTCTCGATACCAAATTGTTGTACCTCTCGTTCGCGTTTGCTCATAAGTATCTGCACGTCTGGAGACTATCGACACCGATGCGCGAGCACTTGCAAGTACAGCAAGGCAAGCGAGAGCAAACAGAGACAGCGGAAGACTTCAAGACGAAGAGAGATATAACTTACAGTCTTACGGATCAGAATGATGCAATGGACGAAATCGCCGTCAGCGCCAGACGCAAGCAATCATCACTCGGCGGTGATTAGCGAAGTTCAGGCTTAGCTCGGGCTAAGTAGAATAGCATATAGAAATAGTAATGTAGAACACACGAGTGTTCTCCGGTATCGAATGTCTTGTGTAGCTTAGCCGTCCTCGCATCTGTTATACTCGCAGCATCGCAATGCCGTACGATTCACATTAGGAGGCCGATCCTAGATGTGACAACCCTACTGCGTCTAGGCGATGTCTACGCATAACAACGTATAAGCCTTTCCGGCATTCGCATGATGCAAGGGTCCGGATAACGATATCCGGTTGCAGGGCATGCATCGCGACGAGTGCGGCGCTCTCAACATGTGCTGTAATGAAGTAATATTATATCAGATAATATTACTTATTGTTTCGTAGCACGAGCATAATGCGCACTTCAACGATCCGGTATTTTTTCCATGCTTCGGGCTTTCATGCATGCTAGGCGGATTTGCCATGATGCGATGTCGCGATGGATAATGACAACATGCCAAATGCATATATAAATGTACACGAATACATTTATATCATGCAGATTCATTCATATGCAATGCGTTCATCACAAAAGCACTTCGCCTCGTAGGATCGCGTCGACCTACGCGTCGGCGGGAAATGAACCGTAGCACAACACTTGTGACATCGCGCTGTCAGTCAAATGCGTTTGACTCGAGGTCGACATTAAAACACGACACCATTATGGCATAATCCATCAACTAATAATATTTCATATACTATTACATCATTCGTATCATGGATCAGGCGTGCATGCGAAAATGTGATGATCGCCATGGTGAGTCGGCAACCAAATATTGATATGTGGACCTTTGCACCATGCATACGTTACATTCATCTAACTGATGAATTACGCGATCTTCAGGAGAGTGCTCTGATAGTACTCACCCTTGGGATCGGAATCCAGTGTGATTTGTACTGCACATCAGCATCGTGAGCATGATAGGTGTGAGGACAGCCGCCTAGAGACCGAAGTCGACTCGACGCTACTTTTGATAAGTACTCGCGTACTTAACTCCATCTGATTGACATATATACGTTATACTCATTTATTATCTGCCTGAGGTATTTCAGCATACCATCTTCAGCCGTATGATGAACGCTGCCCGCAGGGTCTGACGGCAGACTACCATCCTGTAATTGAGAATGGTTGTAAGATCTGCTGATATGGGTCCGTTTCGATTTAGTCAGGGAGCTGCCAAGGGACCCATCCGGCATCCCTGATTCTTTGGACGGCAACCATGCATCCTAGCGACGCGCGTGCATGTTAATTTGCATGCTTACATGATGCGGTGAAAATGATATGCTATGATAGAATTCCTTTGATTCCATGCGTGGGGCTACGAAAGAATGGCCCAGGAGTAGCCACACGCCCTTAGGCGCGCCTTTAGTCCATGACAGCCCACAGCCTATATGCATAGGCATGTATCTCTCCACTCCATTCTGACTTGGGCGCGATGAAAATCCTGACGAGGATGGGATTTGAACCCACGCCCTTACGGACTAGAAGGTTTCCCTGGAACCCACCAGGTAGTCCTGAATCTAGCGCCTTAGACCGCTCGGCCACCTCGTCAGCGCGTGAGATGGGCACCGTCATTGCGTCAACCCACACCCACACCCATAACCAACCTTGACCCACCTTGACTCACCTCCTCCCTTGGCGCCCAGCGGTGCCCTGCAAAGGTGGGCGTAGGTGCGGGATTGTTGCTTGCAAATGCATGGCCGTTTCGGCTAACTGCTGTGCACATATATATGCCGCCATCCATGCACCATGCCCAGCAAGTGCTCGTTCATCAGTGATGGGTCCTGAGCCCCCACATATACATATATATATATATATATATATATATATATATATATATACCGGAGATCCTGTCATGCTCAAAAAGGTCCTACATATTATGCATGCATGCCCTGCTTTCTTGCGTACGCACATATTGCATGCATGCAAGCATTCATCAGGTAGGGGTGTGATGAGTAAACAGGACCACGTACCCGTGTGTGCATGTTGCTGTACCACGGTTCGATCACTCTCCATGCCAAAGTAGGCTAGAATCTACCGAAGCATGAACAAACATGATATGAGCATGCTAGCATGATATATTCACGTATATCTAGCTAGATTAGCATTCCGCATCATCACTTGTGACATCTGTTGTACGCTGGTTCGATCACCGTTTGCACTGAAGTAGGCCGCAATGCATTTGAGCATTATGAAGCATAATACAATCATATTAGCATGATATATTCGAGTACATCTAGCTAATCAGGCATGCTGCATTTTCATCTACGACATCATGCTGTCAGTCAACATGTTTGACTCGGGGCTGATTATTAATGCGCGATCTATCCATTGACACTTTATATCACGTAATAGTACTTTAAATATTAATACCTTATCTACGTCATAAACCATACGCATATGCAAGAATGCGATGATCGCGATGGTTGGGTCGGCAACCGAATATCGATATTCGGACCTTCACATATTGCATATGTTGCATCCATTAATATCACGGATTACACGATATTTAGAACAGTATCATAAAGGTACTCACACTTGAGATCGGAATCCAGTGAGACCTGTACTGCACATCGGTATCGTGACGTGATAGGTGCAAGGACGGCTGCCTAGATATCGAAGTCGGCTCGATGCTACTTTGGACTAAGTACCCGTGTACTTAATTCTATCTAATTCGCATACATACGTTATACTCATTTATATGCAGCCTGAGCTATTCTAGCATCTCATCTGCAGCCGAGTGATGAACATTGACGGCAGACTTCTAATTTGCAACTGAAGATCATTGTAAGTTGAATCTTTCCTTATTGTTAAGTCTTCCGCTGTCCATTACTCGCATTGGATTGCCTTGCTATTCGTAAGCTTGGTATGCACTCAGCTAACATCCAGACGTGCAGATCTAATGCATGATTGAAGAAGGAAGGATACAACAAATTTTGTATTGAGACGGGTTAATTCACGACTGTCTCATTGTCCCTTATCGGAAGTAGGTTCTCGTGATGGCGAGCGACGACGACACGCGCCGCAGCCCTTTAGACACCTTCGCTGAGGATCTTGGCCGTGCCGTCCTGGACGCCGCCGCTTCCGGTTTGTAATCCTAGACATCTGTTGATAACTAGCTGCTGCATTCTCGTCGCGAGCTTGCACTGTGAGTTGCAGGTGAACGTGCGCCAACGCTGGACGCGGTGTTGGCTGGACAATATCTAAACACGGAACAGGTCAAGGCCCTGATTCAGAAAACTACTGAGATAAAAGATGGCCTTACGGATTACATCGCCTTTCTTCTCGAATTTCTCGGGAGTTCTGTCGGTACGCGAGTAATCGAAAATTCCTTTTGTGTTAGCTTGTTCACAGGTCTTTTAGTAAGTTCCTGTTTATAAGTATAAGTTCGTGCTCCATGTCGGGACGCGAAGATAGTTCCTATCTGGGCACCGCAAGCCAGCCCGACGGTGGTCTCACCGCTAGAACTGCTTTCGTTGATCCCGATACTGTCGGGACTCGTCTTATGCCAGATCCTATTGTCCTCCAGACCCCTTCGCACTTGATTGTACCACTGTCGGCAGCGGCTACAACGAGTGAAGGAGCTGGAGCGCAACGGGCTCCTGTAACACCCACGGTTCAAGAACCTGTCGGAATACCGGAGGTAATGAAGTTGACTATCCCCGTGCCTAAGCTTAATATCTCCGCTGACGAAAAGGCAAAGAATTCAGGGCATAGTGTCGCGGATAGGACACGGGCTTACGTTCGCGATGCTAGGCAATATCTGCAAGTGGTGCACGGCGGGGGATGCGACTCTATTAAATGCCTGTTCGTTGGGAATACCCTCGAGGGTGCTGCAAAAGATTGGTATGACGAATGGACAACTGCTAGAGTCAAGTACACGTTTGATAACCTGATCGATGCTCTCCTCGCCCGCTTTGCTACGGAAGTTCGCTTGCGTAGCAATGAGGCTCGTAAGACGCTGGCACAAGGCACGTACCATATGCGTCCACACGAGACCGTTCCTGCTTATCAGTCCCGTTTCGAGGCACTGATACCTCCTATCGTTAACTTTCCTGAGGAGGATCGTATCTTTTGGTTTCATTGCGGTCTTACCGAATCCCTTGCACGATGGTGCGCCACTGACCTCAATGGGATTCCATTCCAATCTTATGACGCTTTAGTAACTTTTGCTAGAGGTGCAGAGGTTCGGAATTTGGCTGGCAAGGACGCTAAACAACTTAATCCTCGTATTCACGCGATGCGAGCGCAGGAACCGCCTTCGGAGTTGACACTGAAGGACCAGGGTTCCGATCGTCAACGCCCCGCGGCGGCCATGAATACCGTTCGGAAGGAAAGACGGTATGATATTCGCGGACGCCAAAGCCCAAGTAATCGTGGGTCCGCGGGAGCTGGGCCAAGCTCGGGCCATGCAAAAGGAAAGTGAAGGGGGAGCACGCCGTCTGTAGCTGCAATGCAGAACGCGGCTCCTAGTCTTAAGAAGCCCCGTACAGAGGACCCATATATGCAAAAGTGGGAATGCCGACGTTCGGAGTTTGATCGTCGAAAATTCGCTAATCTTTGCTTGAGGTGTGTGGGAGAGCACCCTACTCGTGAGTGCCCTCTTTTACCACCTTTCGTGCCCAAGACGACTTAGGAAGTTGCCCGGGATGTGGAGGAAGGGACTTCTCCCGGGATTGAAGGGAGTGAATGTGGCCGCTGGCCGTCGTTGCGTCCGGCTGTAAAGGCTCTTTTACCTTCTGTTTTTGGACAAATCGAGCAGGCTATCGAGCGACGTTTTTCGCTTGACGGGCGCACGGGACTAAACCATTTCGACCTGCTGTGTAATTTATTTGCACCGCGCTGCCCTCTTTCTTCCCTCGATTTATCTGGTCACGTTACTCTATTTATCCCTTCATCTTCCCGTGAGCTGTGCGAGCAGCTCACCAGGTATAAGAGGTACCGCCGTCGAAATCCGGACACTGCAGCTTGCATATTAATTCCCTCTTTTACCCAACGTAAAGTGGCGTCCCTGTTGGAAGGTATGCAATTTGTCCTCCGATTCGAGTCGGGCACCGCTTTGTTTAACGGTGTGGATGTGACGGGTAAACCGACGGTACTGCCTAAACTATCTTATGCTGCTGAAGTTTGGTTTGAGGCCCCTCTTTTGAGTCCTACCAGGTTCGAACCTGCTATAGGATCACTTCTGCTTTCTGCGGAGTTGACTCCGCCAGGGAATCGTGTCCCTATTATTGAAATCGGCCTCGGAGGCCGACTGATGAAGGTGCTCGTGGATACCGGCGCCAGCGACGACTTCATCTCGGCAAAGGAGGTGAATGCTTTGGGGTTGATCCCTCAGTCGTCTGATTGTGCACAGGTTACCCTCGCTGGAGGTAAGCATCCCATCGTGGGCAGGATCACCCTGAGCCTATCGATAGGCCCTCTGCGTGTTAGGGCCCAACTGTATGTGCTACAAGGTCTCTCGGAGACGGCACAGTACATTTTGGGTGCCGCGACATTACAACAGTACCGTGCACGCATCGATATGGAGTCCACCACACTTAGTTTGTGCAAAGGGAACCTATCGACTAAGGTACCTTTCCTGTCGTACCAAGATGTCACACCGGAGGAGGGCGGAACTGTTGCCGAGCCTGAGGTTAACTTCACTTTAGCGGTAATCATCAGCAGAAATCAAGAACCCAAGCTAATTGGGTGCAAAGAAACCGATCGGATGATATGGAAAGGTGCCCATGTGTTGCTTGTGAGGCCACGGGTGCAATCGAATGCTACCACCACGCAGTCCACCGTGAAGGATTTTGAGGTCGAAGCCCTCCTGCATAAATATGCTGCTGTCTTTGGCGACATCCCAGGGCTCCCACCTATGCGACCTGTTGACCATACGATCCCTCTTGTGCCCGGAACACAACCCGTTTCACGACCTATGTACAGGTTAAGCCCGTTGGAGCTAGATGAAGTGAAGCGGCAAGTGGGGGATCTGCTCGCAAAGGGTATGATTCGGCCCAGCACATCGCCATACTCCGCACCGATATTGTTTGTCGGTAAGAAGGATGGGACGTTGCGGATGTGCATTGATTATCGGGGCTTGAATGTGACCACAATTAAAAATCGCTACCCTTTGCCGCGTGTCGATGACCTGCTCAATAAGCTGAAAGGTTCAGCTTATTTTTCCTCGATTGACCTTCAACAGGGGTATAATCAGATACGCATTGCTGCCTCTGATATTCCGAAAACCGCTTTCCAGACCCCCTTTGGTCATTTCGAGTACACGGTCTTGTCGTTTGGACTTACTAATGCGCCCGCCACATTTCAAGCAGTGATGGATCGCATGTTCAGACCGTATATTGACAGGTTCGTCGTTTGCTATTTGGATGATATTTTAATATATTCCAAGACGCGCGAGGAGCACCTGAAGCATCTTGAGCTCGTGCTTGAGGTGATGAAGCGGGAGCAATTGTTTGCTAAACGCGCCAAATGTTTTGGGTGTGGAGTATTTGGGCCACATCGTGTCGGCCACTGGAATAAGGATGGACCCACGGAAGGTAGCTGTGGTTCGTGAATGGCCTGCGCCTCAGAACCTCACCAAACTACGCCAGTTCTTGGGTTTGACCAACTACTTCCGTAAGTTTATCAAAAATTACTCCATTATTGGGGCCCTGCTTACAAACTTGACGAGGTAAGGAGGTTTCGCTTCGCTAGAGGCCTGGACACCCGTGTGTCAGCGGGCATTCGAAGAGCTCAAGCGAATCGTCGCTGACCACGTTACCCTCTCTTTCCCTGATCACTCATTGCCATTCCGTGTTGAAGTTATATCGGATGCTTCCTTGCATGGAAGCGGCGCTGTATTGTTGCAGGAAGGACGACCGATCGCCTTCACGAGTAAAAAGTTCTCGGGTGCGGAGGCCCGATATACAATCGGACAACAGGAGCTGTTGGCGGCTCTACATGCTTTGAAGGAATGGCGCTGTTACCTCGAAGGCCACCCTTTTACACTGAAGACCGATTACAAACCGTTGACATTCTTGCAGAGTGTCCCCACGCTTAACCGACGACAAGCCCGATGGATGGAATATCTATCTCGTTTCAACTGTACGTGGGAGTATATCGCCGGCAGAATTAATATTGCTGACGCCCTCAGTCGACATCCATCATTACATGCTGCGATTTTGGCAGCACCGGTTACTGGTTCACGCAGTCAGGAGGTGCCGATAGCAGCAGATCTTGCGCAACGACTAAAGATGGCGTATCAGGCCGATCCATGGTTTGCTTCGCCAAGTAATGTGGAACATTTGCACATTTGCTACAGACGGATGGGTCGACCACACAAATCGTCGTGCCGAACGACGACGCTTTGCGCTACGATATTCTTGCGCCGTTCCACGAGGACATCCTGGAAGTACGCGTCTGGCAGAGCTCGTACGACGCTCGTTCTGGTGGCCGCACGTGGTGAAGGATGCGGAAAACTTCGTGCAAAGGTGCAGTTTATGTCAGCGCAATAAAGCACTATCCGGTAAGGGCCAGGGTTTATTACAACTATTACCTATACCAGATGCCCCTTGGGAAAGTGTTTCAATGGACTTCGTAGTCGCGCTGCCCAAACCTGAGGGGGGATACAACTCGGTGTTCATAATGGTCGATCGATTGACCAAGATGGTTCACTTAGCCCCCTGCACCTCGTCTGGCACCGCTGAGCAAACAGCACGATTATTTTTCCATAACGTGGTCTGATTGCATGGCATTCCTAAAAATGTGATATTCGATCACGGCGGTCAATTCACGTCTAAGTTTTGGGAAGCGCTATGTGAACTCGTCGGTATGCGCGTTCATTTGAGCACAGCATATCATCCACAATCCGATGGGCAAACCGAACGCATAAATCGCACGTTGGGGGACATGTTAAGAAATTTTGCGGGACGCACACCCTCTGTTTGGGATACATTTCTGACTTCGGCAGAATTCGTGCTTAACAACGCTGTTAACCGCTTTACAGGTCAAAGCCCTTTCTTTCTAAATTATAGATTCCATCCTGCGCTACCCATGTGGTGAGTGTTGTACTTCTCCTTCGTGTTTGCTCATAAGTATCTGCGCGTCTGGAGGCTTTCGACACCAATGCGTGAGCACTTGCAGGTACAGCAAGGCAAGCGAGAGCAAACAGGGACAGCGGAAGACTTTAAGACGAAGAGAGATATAACTTACAGTCTTACAGATCGAAGCAATGCAATGGACGAAATCGCCGTCAGCGCCGGAAGCAAGCAATCATCATGCGGCGGTGATAAGCAAAGTTTAGGCTTAGCTCGGGCTAAGTAGAAGAGCGTATAGCAATAGTAATGTTGAACACACGAGTGTTCTCCGGTATCAAATGTCTTATCTTGCTTAGCCGTCCTCCCATCTGTTATACTCGTAGCATTGCGATGCCATACAATTCACACTAGGAGGCCGATCCTAAGTGTGACAACCCTACTGCGTTTAGGCAATGTCCATGTATAACAATGTATAAGCCTTTCCGGCATTCGCATGATGCAAGGGTCCGAATAACGATATTCGGTTGCAAGGCATGCATCGTGAGGAGTGCGGCGCTCTCAACGTGTGCTGTAATGAAGTAATATTATATCAGATAATATTACTTATCGTTTCATAGCACGAGCATAATGCGCACTTCAATGATTCGGGATTTCATGCATGCTAGGCGGATTTGCCATGATGCGATGTCGCGATGGATAATGATAACATGCCAAATGCATATATAAATGTATGCGAATACATCTATATCATGCAGGTTCATTCATATTTAATAATCATTCATGCGTTCATCAAGATAACACTTCGCCTCGTAGGGTCGCATCGACCTACGCATCGGCGGGAAATGAACCGTAGCACAACAATTATCCCCCCTCCCGTATGCAGCGTCCTCGCTGCTTCATACAGCATCGACTGCAAGGGTCATTGGGCTTGCGTGGCACGTTTGCGGGCTTCTTCGAGCAGGGGCTTCATGTCCTGCGAGAAGTTGCGTGCCGGTTCCCATGAGTTGTGCTCGCTGGTATACCCTGTCCACTTAACCAAGTACTCGTGTACTGTCCGCTTACGTCGGTGTCGGCCCACACGACGTGCGCGATAATCTAACACCCGCTCCACATCGTAAAACTTCTGTTTACCAGCGATCCAGGTCTCGGGAACTGGTTCGATCGCTGCGGGGGCATTAGCAGGCTCAGGGACAGGTTCCGTACCACGATATGGACGGACAAGTGATACGTGAAACGTGGGGTGAATGGTCATATCAGCGGGCAATGCAAGCTCAACAGCCACATTCCCGACCATGCGCACGACAGGATACGGACCAATCCAGCGGGGTAAGAGTTTTTGGGATTCGTCGGCCAAGGTACGCAAGTTCTTGGTGCTTAGCAACATGAGTTGCCCTTCCAAAAACGTCACATCCTGCTTGGATTTTTGTAGTATTCCGTCGTTCGTTGCTGCGCCGCCTCCAAACACGACTTCGCGTCTGTGATTCGGGACATAAAAGACTTGGCAAAAATCTTAGCAGCAGGCACGTTCACCTCCAACTCACGCCACACGGGTAGCACGGGATGAAATCCGTAGTTGAGAAAGAACGGACTTTTGCCTGTAGAGTGGTTAACAGTGTTGTTAAGCGCGAATTCTGCCGTAGTCAAATACGTATCCCAAACAAGGGGTGTGCGACCAGCATAATTGCGCAACATATCACCCAACGTGCAGTTTGTGCGTTCGGTTTGACCATCAGTCTGCGGGTGGTACGCTGTGCTCAGGTTGACGCGCATGCCAACTAGTTTACAGAGCGCTTCCCAAAACTTAGACGTGAACTGCTCACCGCGGTCTGAGATCACGTTTTTGGGAACACCGTGTAACTGAACCACATTGTCGAAAAACAAACGTGCAGTTTGCTCAGCCGTGCAGGATGATGTGCATGGTGCTAGGTGAACCATCTTAGTCAGACGATCGACCATAACGAACACCGCATCATATCCCCCCTCAGTTTTGGGCAGCGCGACTACGAAGTCCATGGAAACACTTTCCCAAGGCGCATCCGGGACAGGCAACGGTTGCAACAACCCATGGCCCTTACCGGACAAAGCCTTATTGTGCTGGCACAGACTGCATGTCTGTACAAAGTTCGCTGCATCCTTAGCCAAACGAGGCCACCAAAAGGAACGTTGCACCAACTCGACCAATCGCTTGCTACCAGGGTGTCCTGCCAACGGGTCCTTGTGGAACCGCGCATGGATATCGTAGCGTAGCGCGTTGTCGTTCGGAACGACGATTTGTGTGGCTGCACCCTCCGTCCGTAGCCAAAGGCCATTCTGCTTGCGAAGATATTCCACATTAGCCGGCTCCGAGAACCAGGCGTCTGCGTTGTAGGCAACCTTCAACCGCTCCGCGAGGTCCGTCGTGATCGGCACCTCCTCGTTACGCGGTCGTAAGACGGGTGCTGCCAAAATTGCAGCGTGTAGCGACGGATGTTGATTGAGAGCATCGGCAATATTAAGTTTACCGGAAATGTACTCCCAGGTGCAGTACTCCATCCACCTAGCCTGACGGCGGTTCTGTTGTGCTACGGTTCATTTCCCGCCGACGCGTAGGTCGACGCGATCCTACGAGGCGAAGTGCTTTTGTGATGAACGCATTGCATATGAATGAATCTGCATGATATAAATGTATTCGTGTACATTTATATATGCATTTGGCATGTTGTCATTATCCATCGCGACATCGCATCATGGCAAATCCGCCTAGCATGCATGAAAGCCCGAAGCATGGAAGTGCGCATTATGCTCGTGCTACGAAACAATAAGTAATATTATCTGATATAATATTACTTCATTACAGCACATGTTGAGAGCGCCGCACTCGTCGCGATGCATGCCCTGCAACCGGATATCGTTATCCGGACCCTTGCATCATGCGAATGCCGGAAAGGCTTATACGTTGTTATGCGTAGACATCGCCTAGACGCAGTAGGGTTGTCACATCTAGGATCGGCCTCCTAATGTGAATCGTACGGCATTGCGATGCTGCGAGTATAACAGATGCGAGGACGGCTAAGCTACACAAGACATTCGATACCGGAGAACACTCGTGTGTTCTACATTACTATTTCTATATGCTATTCTACTTAGCCCGAGCTAAGCCTGAACTTCGCTAATCACCGCCGAGTGATGATTGCTTGCGTCTGGCGCTGACGGCGATTTCGTCCATTGCATCATTCTGATCCGTAAGACTGTAAGTTATATCTCTCTTCGTCTTGAAGTCTTCCGCTGTCTCTGTTTGCTCTCGCTTGCCTTGCTGTACTTGCAAGTGCTCGCGCATCGGTGTCGATAGTCTCCAGACGTGCAGATACTTATGAGCAAACGCGAACGAGAGGTACAACAATTTGGTATCGAGACAGGTTCGTTGCCTAACTGTCTCTCTTTGTCTAATCGGAAGTAGGTTCTTTCTATGGCGAGTTCCAGCGACGAACCACGAGGACCGCTAGATACTTTTGCCGAAGACCTAGGCCGCGCCGTTTTGGACGCCGCCGCTTCCGGTTTGTAATTGTTTAATTGCTTTTGCTTAGATTGCTGCACTTGTTGTGTAAGTGTACGCTCTGAGTCGCAGGTAATCTCAGTGCACCGGCATTGCTTGCCGCGGCAACTGAGACCGGCGTTCGTCCGGACCAGTTGGCGACTCTCATTGCCCAAACTACGGAGATCAGGACTCAGCTGGGCAATTACTTGCTGAGTTTGCTGAATCTTCTCAAGAGTACTGTCGGTAGGCTCACCGAATCGCTTTGTACTCTTGCCTTTGCGATAGAAGTCGGCTTCTATTACGCAAAACTAGGGTATCGTTTCGTGCTCCATGTCCGCGGAACACGACGATACGCCGCACACTAGCCTAGCTAGCCAACCCGATTTCGTTGTAGCTGCTAGAGCGCCGGATAGAGGTCTTGAGACTGTTGGCGCGCGAGCCATTCAAGAGCCTCTTGTCCTTCAGACCCCTGCTCACTTAATTGTGCCGCATTCAGCAGTGAACACGAATATGGACAACACTGCTGGACCAAGGGTTCTGCCATTACCTCAAGCTCGAGGGCATGATGACATCCCTGAGGTGATGAGATTGTCGATTCCCGTTCCTAGGCTCAATATTTCGCTGACCGACAAGACACCAGGGCATAGCATAGCCGATGCAACTCGTGCGTACGTGCGTGACGCTAAAAAGTACCTCCAAGCTGTTCATGGTGGCGATAATGACGGTATCAGGTGTCTCTTCGTTGGTAACACCCTCGAGGGCGCAGCGAAGGACTGGTATCGCAATTGGACCAACGCCCGGGGCAGCTATACTTTTGACGAGTTGGTCGCCGCTTTGCTCGCACGATTCGCTACTGAGGTTCAAGCACGCGATGTGGAAGCTCGTAACGTTTTGGCAGCCGGTAGCTACCACATGCGTCGGGATGAAAATGTACCTGCGTACCAGTCATGCTTCGAAGCACTTGTGACTCCCATCGCTGACCTCACCGAATCTGAGCGTGTCTTTTGGTTTAGGCGAGGCCTAACGAAACTTTTGGCTAAATGGTGCGCCACTGACTTGGTTGGAGCGCAGATCAAGTCGTATGACGCGTTGGTCGCTTTTGCTAAGGGCGCGGAGATACGACTTCTTGCCGGCGAGGAAGAAGTCAAGTCTGCCCCTCGTGCAAATGCCGTGCAAGTGCAGGATCCGCTTGGGGAAGCTGTAGCTCTCGACCAGGACCTCGGCGCGACCCGCCCCACGCCTACTGCCGCGACGCGACGCAGCAACGGGCAACGCCAGGCGCGCGGGGGCGCTAGCTCGGGTGTCCGTGGTACAGGAGGAGCAGGTCCGAGCTCGGACCCAGCTAGGAACAGGAAGCGTGGTGGTGCGCCGTCGTCGGCAGCCGCACAGCGTTCCGACCCCAACGCGAAGCGTACTCGTACGGACGACACATTTATGCCAAAATGGAATTGCAATCGTTCCGAATTCGAGCGTCGAAAATTGGCCAACGTTTGTCTACGGTGTGCGGAGAGCCATTCTACGAAGGATTGCCCTCTAATGCCGCCGTTTGTACCTCAGCCGAAATAGGGGCTTGCCCGGGTTCCTGTGGAGGGGGCACCACCCGGGGTTTCTGAACTAACGCGTGGTCGGTGGTCATCCTTACGGCCAGCCGTTAAGGCATTGTTGCCTTGTGTACATAGACACATCGAGCGAGTCATTGCGCGACGCATCACGCTTGACGGACGCACGGGACTTCTCTGCTTCGACCCGTTGTGTAATTTGTTTACACCTCGCCGTCCCCTGTCGTCTATCGATCTGTCTAACCACGTGGTTTTGTTCATCCCCTCGTCTCTGCGTGAGATGTCGGAACAGTTGGCCATATACAGGAGATGTAGGCGTCAATATCCAGGCACTGCCGCATGTGTATTACTCCCTGCTTTCTGTCGGCGCAAGGCAGAGGCATTGTTAAGGGGTATGCGGCATGTCCACCGGTTCGAGCCGGGCACCGTTTTGTTTAATGGTGTGGATCGGGAGGGTACGCTGGCTCCGTGGCCACACCTATCCTACTCGGTTGACGTTTGGTACGAAGCTCCTGATGGGGGTGCCGTTGGTTACGGACCCGCCTTAAGTGCACTGACGTTGTCTGCTGGGCAGTCGCTCGTAGATAACCGTGTCCCTGTGGTTCAGATCGGTTTGAATGGCCGTACTCTGAAGGCACTTGTTGACACCGGTGCCAGCGACGACTTCATCTCTGTCGCAGAGGTGAATGCGCTGGGGTTGTCCCCAGAGTCGTCTGATTGTCCACAGGTTACCCTTGCTGACGGGGCTAAGCATCCCATCGTGGGCAGGATTACCCTTAGCCTATCGTTAGGCCCTTTGCGTGTTGTGACCCGGCCGTACGTGCTGCAGGGCTTAGCAGAGACTGCACCGTACATAATGGGGTCGTCGACATTACGACAGTACCGCGCGCGCATCGACATGGAGACCGCAACCCTGCATATGTGCAAGGGTACTCTGTCGATTAAGGTACCTTTCCTGTCGTTCGAACATGTCACACCAAAGGAGGGCGAAACTGAGGCGGTGCCTATGGTTAATTTCGCTGTGACCGCAATGGCCGCGCGAATCGAACCAGAGCTAGTCGGGCGTAAGGAGGCCGTCCGTTTGTTACGGAAGGGTGCCCACGGACTGCTTTTAAGGCCGCGGGTGAGCTGTTGTGTCACCACCGCGCAGATTTCTGCGGATCCTGAGGTTGAGGCCCTACTGTCGCAGTATGAGGACGTCTTTAAAGATATCCCTGGCCTACCACCTATGCGCCCTGTTGATCACACAATCCCTCTCATGCCTGGAGCGCAGCCTACAGCCCGGCCAATGTACAGGTTGAGTCCATTGGAGCTGGATGAGGTAAAGCGCCAGGTGACGGATTTGCTCGCGAAGGGTATGATACGCCCCAGCACATCCCCGTTTTCTGCACCGATTTTGTTTGTCGGTAAGAAGGATGGGACCTTGCGCATGTGCATTGATTACCGGGGGTTAAATGCGAATACGGTGAAAAATCGCTACCCTTTGCCACGCGTTGACGACCTGTTGGATAAGCTGAAGGGCTCGGCTTATTTTTCCTCAATTGACTTACAACAGGGCTACAATCAGATTCGCATCGCTGCCTCTGATATCCCGAAAACCGCTTTTCGGACGCCCTTTGGTCACTTTGAGTATACGGTCCTATCGTTTGGTTTGACTAATGCCCCTGCGACGTTTCAGGCGGTTATGGACCGAATGTTTAGGCCGTTTATCGACAGGTTCGTTGTTTGCTACCTGGATGACATCTTGGTATATTCTAAGACGCGCGAGGAGCACTTGGAGCATCTTCGGCTCGTGCTCGACGTTATGAGGCCGGAGCAATTGTTTGCTAAACGCGCCAAATGCTTTTGGGCGCAGCCTCAGGTGGAATATTTGGGCCACATTGTGTCGGCCACCGGTGTGAAGATGGACCCGCGGAAGGTCGCCGTGGTTCGCGATTGGCCCGCGCCTCAGAACCTCACGGAGCTGCGTAAGTTCCTTGGCTTGACCAATTATTTCCGAAAGTTCATTGAAAAATATTCCATCATTGCGGCCCCGCTTACTAACTTAACTCGCAAAGGCGTTTTCCTTTCGCTCGAGTCGTGGACGTCGCAATGCCAGCGGGCATTCGAAGAGCTCAAATGAATCATTGCCGAAGATGTCACCCTTGCATTCCCTGATTACTCGTTGCCATTTCGTGTTGAGGTAGTGTCTGATGCCTCAATATTTGGAAGCGGCGCTGTATTGTTACAGGAAGGGCGACCGATCGCCTTCACGAGTAAGAAGTTTTCTGGTGCGGAAATTCGCTACACCACCGGGGAACAGGAGCTTCTGGCCGTGCTGCATGCTTTAAATGAATGGCGCTGTTACCTCGAGGGACGCCCGTTTACTTTAAAGACTGACCATAAGCCCCTAACGTTTTTGCAAAGCGTTCCGACGTTGAACCGCCGTCAAGCTAGGTGGATGGAATATCTAGCTAGGTTCAACTGCACCTGGGAGTATATTCAGTAATTGAATATTGCCGATGCTCTCAGTCGACATCCGTCGCTACACGCTGCAATTTTGGCAGCGCCCGTCGTGCGGCCGCGTAGCGAGGAGGTTCCGATCGCGACGGACCTCGCGGAGCGGTTGAAGGTTGCCTACAGCGCAGACGCCTGGTTCGCGGACTCGGCTAATGTAGAAAACCTTCGCAAGCAGAATGGCCTTTGGCTACGGACGGAGGGTGCAGCTACGCAAATCGTCGTTCCGAACGACGACGCGCTACGCTACGACATCCTTGCGCGGTTCCACGAGGACCCGTTAGCAGGACACCCTGGTAGCAAGCGATTGTTCGACTTGGTGCAACGTTCCTTTTGGTGGCCTCGTTTGGCTAAGGATGCGGCGAACTTCGTCCAGACATGCAGTCTGTGCCAGCGCAATAAGGCTTTGTCCGGTAAGGGCCATGGGTTGTTGCAACCGTTGCCTGTCCCGGATGCGCCTTGGGAAAGTGTTTCCATGGACTTCGTAGTCGCGCTGCCCAAAACTGAGGGGGGATATGATGCGGTGTTCGTAATGGTCGATCGTCTGACTAAGATGGTTCACCTAGCACCATGCACATCATCCTGCACGGCTGAGCAAACCGCACGTTTGTTTTTCGATAATGTGGTTCGGTTACACGGGATTCCCAAAAATGTGATCTCGGACCGCGGTGGACAGTTCACGTCTAAGTTTTGGGAAGCGCTCTGCAAACTAGTTGGCATGCGCGTCAACCTGAGCACGGCGTATCACCCGCAGACTGATGGTCAAACCGAACGCACAAACCGCACGTTGGGTGATATGTTGCACAATTACGCTGGTCGCACACCACTCGTTTGGGATACGTATTTGACTGCGGCAGAATTTGCGCTTAACAATGCTGTTAATCGCTCTACAGGCAAAAGTCCGTTCTTTCTTAACTACGGATTTCATCCCGCGCTACCCGTGTGGCGTGAGTTGGAAGTGAACGTGCCTGCTGCTAAACTTTTTGCCAAGTCTTTTATGTCCCGAATCACAGACGCGAAGTCGTGTTTGGACGCGGCGCAGCAACGAACGACGGAATACTATAACAAATCTAAGCAGGATGTGACATTTTCGGAAGGGCAACTCGTGTTGCTAAGCACCAAGAACTTGCGTTCCTTGGCCGACGGATCCCGAAAACTCTTACCCCGCTGGATTGGTCCGTATCCTGTCGTGCGCATGGTTGGGAATGTGGCTGTGCAGCTTGCATTGCCCGCTGATATGACCATTCACCCCACGTTTCACGTATCGCTTGTTCGTCCGTATCGTGGTACGGAACCCGTCCCTGAGCCTGCTAACGCCCCCGCAGCGATCGAACCAGTTCCCGAGACCTGGATCGCTGGTAAACAGAAGTTTTACGATGTGGAGCGGGTGTTAGATTATCGCGCGCGTCGTGTGGGCCGACACCGACGTAAGCGAACAGTACACGAGTACTTGGTTAAGTGGACAGGGTATACCGACGAGCACAACTCATGGGAACCGGCACGCAACTTCTCACAGGACATGAAACCCCTGCTCGAAGAAGCCCGCAAACGTGCCACGCAAGCCCAATGACCCCTACAGTCGATGCTGTATGATGCAGCGAGGACGCTGCATACGGGAGGGGGGATAATTGTTGTGCTACGGTTCATTTCCCGCCGACGTGTAGGTCGACGCGATCCTACGAGGCGAAGTGCTTTTGTGATGAACGCATTGCATATGAATGAATCTGCATGATATAAATGTATTCGTGTACATTTATATATGCATTTGGCATGTTGTCATTATCCATCGCGACATCGCATCATGGCAAATCCGCCTAGCATGCATGAAAGCCCGAAGCATGGAAGTGCGCATTATGCTCGTGCTACGAAACAATAAGTAATATTATCTGATATAATATTACTTCATTACAGCACATGCTGAGAGCGCCGCACTCGTCGCGATGCATGCCCTGCAACCGGATATCGTTATCCGGACCCTTGCATCATGCGAATGCCGGAAAGGCTTATACGTTGTTATGCGTAGACATCGCCTAGACGCAGTAGGGTTGTCACATCTAGGATCGGCCTCCTAATGTGAATCGTACGGCATTGCGATGCTGCGAGTATAACAGATGCGAGGACGGCTAAGCTACACAAGACATTCGATACCGGAGAACACTTGTGTGTTCTACATTACTATTACTATACGATATTCTACTTAGCCCGAGCTAAGCCTGAACTTCGCTAATCACCGCCGCGTGATGATTGCTTGCTTCCGGCGCTGACGGCGATTTCGTCCATTGCATCATTCCGATCTGTAAGACCGTAAGTTATATCTCTCTTCGTCTTGAAGTCTTCCGCTGTCTCTGTTTGCTCTCGCTTGCCTTGCTGTACTTGCAAGTGCTCGCGCATCGGTGTCGATAGTCTCCAGACGTGCAGATACTTATGAGCAAACGCGAACGAGAGGTACAACAGGTTCAACATCGGAATGCTTTGCAAAATTGTTAGGGGCTTGTGGTCAGTCTTTAAAGTAAATGGGCGTCCCTCGAGGTAACAGCGCCATTCCTTTAAAGCATGCAGCACTGCCAGAAGCTCCTGTTCCCCGGTGGTGTAGCGAATCTCCACACCAGAAAACGTTTTACTCGTGAAGGCAATCGGTCGCCCTTCCTGTAACAATACAGCGCCGCTTCCAAATACTGAGGCATCAGACACCACCTCAACACGAAAGGGCAACGAGTAATCAGGGAATGCAAGGGTGACATCTTCGGCAACGGTTCACTTGAGCTCTTCGAATGCCCGCTGGCATTGCGACGTCCACGATTCGAGCAAAACGAAAATACCTTTGCGAGTTAAGTTAGTAAGCGGGGCCGCAATGATGGAATATTTTTCAATGAACTTTCGGAAATAATTGGTCAAGCCAAGGAACTTACGCAGCTCCGTGAGGTTCTGAGGTGCAGGCCAATCGTGAACCACGGCGACCTTCCGCGGGTCCATCTTCACACCGGTGGCCGACACAATGTGGCCCAAATATTCCACCTGAGGCTGCGCCCAAAAGCATTTGGCGCGTTTAGCAAACAATTGCTCCCGCCTCATAACTTCGAGCACGAGCCGAAGATGCTCCAAGTGCTCCTCACGCGTCTTAGAATATACCAAGATGTCATCCAGGTAGCAAACAACGAACCTGTCGATAAACGGCCTAAACATGCGGTCCATGACCGCCTGAAACGTTGCAGGGGCATTGGTTAACCCAAATGATAGGACCGTATACTCGAAGTGACCGAAGGGCGTCCAAAAAGCGGTTTTTGGGATATCAGAGGCAGCAATGCGAATCTGATTATAGCCCTGTTGTAAGTCAATCGGGGAAAAATAAGCCGAGTCCTTCAGCTTATCCAACAGGTCGTCAACGCATGGCAAAGGGTAGCGATTTTTCACCGTGCTTGCATTCAACCCCCGATAATCGATGCACATGCGCAACGTCCCATCCTTCTTACCGACAAACAAAATCGGTGTAGAATATGGGGATGTGCTGGGGCGTATCATACCCTTTGCAAGCAAATCCGTCACCTTGCGCTTCACCTCATCCAGCTCCAATGGACTCAACCTGTACATTGGCCGGGCCGTAGGCTGCGCTCCAGGCATGAGAGGAATTGTGTGATCAACAGGACGCATAGGTGGCAGCCCAGGGATATCTTTGAAGACGTCCTCATACTGCGACAGTAGGGCCTCAACCTCAGGATCCACAGAAATCTGCGCGGTGGTGGCACTGCAGCCCACCCGCGGCCTTAAAAGCAGTCCGTGGGCACCCTTCCGTAACAAACGGACGGCCTCCTTACGCCCGACTAGCTCTGGTTCGATTCGCGCGGCCATTGCGGTCACGGCGAAATTAACCATAGGCACCGCCTCACTTCGCCCTCCTTTGGTGTGACATGTTCGAACGACAGGAAAGGTACCTTAATCGACAGAGTACCCTTGCACATATGCAGGGTTGTGGTCTCCATGTCGATGCACGCGCAGTACTGTCGTAATGTCGAAGACCCCATTATGTACGGTGCAGTCTCTGCTAAGCCCTGCAGCACGTACGGCCGGGTCACAACACGCAAAGGGCCTAACGATAGGCTAAGGGTGATCCTACCCACGATGGGATGCTTACCCCCGTCAGCAAGGGTAACCTGTGGACAATCAGACGACTCTGGGGTCAATCCCAGCGCATTCACCTCTGCGACAGAGATGAAGTCGTCGCTGGCACCGGTGTCAACAAGTGCCTTCAGAGTACGGCCTTTCAAACCGATCTGAACCACTGGGACACGGTTATCTATGAGCGACTGCCCAACAGATAACGTCAGTGCACTTAGGGCGGGTCCATAACTTACGGCACCCTCATCAGGAGCTTTGTACTAAACGTCAACCGAGTAGGATGTCCCTGGCCACGGAGCCAGCATACCTTCCCGATCCACACCATTAAACAAAACGGTGCCCGGCTCAAACTGGTGGACACACCGCATACCCCTTAACGATGCCTCTGCCTTGCGCCGACAGAAAGCGGGGAGTAATACACATGCGGCAGTGCCTGGATATTGACGCCTACATCTCCTGTATACGGCCAACTGTTCCGAAATCTCACGCAGATATGGGAGGAGGGGATGAACAAAACCACGTGGTTAGACAGATCGATAGACGATAGGGGACGGCGTGGTGTAAACAAATTACACAACGGATCGAAGCAGAGAAGTCCCGTGCGTCCGTCAAGCGTGATGCGTCGTGCAATGACTCGCTCGATGTGTCCAAGTATGCAAGGCAACAATGCCTTCATGGCTGGCCGTAAGGATGACAACCGACCACGTGTTAGTTCAGAAATCCCGGGCGGTGCCCCCTCCGCAGGATCCCGGGCAAACCCCTATTTCGGCTGAGGTACAAACGGCGGCAGTAACGGGCAATCCTTCGTAGGATGACTCTCCGCGCACCGTAGACAAACATTGGCCGCTTTCCGACGCTCGAACTCGGAACGATTGCAATTCCATTTTGGCATAAACGAGTCATCCGTGCGAGTCCGCTTCGCATTGGGGTCAGAGTGTTGTGCGGCTGACGACGACGGCGCGCCCCCACGCTTCCTGCCCTTAGCTGGGTCCGAGCTTGGACCTGCTCCTCCTGACCCGCGGACACCTGAGCTAGCGGCCCCGCGCACCTTGCGTTGCCGGTTGCTGCGTCGCGTCGCGGCAGTAGGCGTGGGGCGGGTCACTCCGAGTTCCTGGTCGAGAGCTACAGCTTCCCCAAGCGGATCCCGCACTTGCACGGCATTTGCACGAGGGACAGACTTGACTTCTTCCTCACCGGCAAGGAGTCGTATCTCCGTACCCTTAGCAAATGTTAAAATGAAAATGAACGGCACCCCAGACAAGTCAGTAGCGCACCATTTAACCAAACGTTTCGTCAGGCCTCGCTTAAACCAAAAGACACGCTCGGTCTCAGTGAGATCAGCAATGGGGGTCACTAGTGCTTCGAAGCGCGACTGGTACGCAGGTACATTTTCACCCCGACGTATGTGGTAGCTACCGGCCGCCAAAACCTTACGAGCCTCCACATCACGTGCTTGCACCTCAGTAGCGAACCGTGCGAGCAAAGCGGCAATCGACTCGTCAAAAGTATATTCGATCCGGGCGGTGGTCCATTCGCGATACCAGTCCTTCGCTGAGCCCTCAAGGGTGTTACCAACGAAGAGACACCTGATACCATCATTATCGCCACCATGAACAGCCTGGAGATACTTTTTAGCGTCACGCATGTACGCACGAGTTGCATCGGCTATGCTAGGTCCTGGTGTCTTTTCAGTCAGCGAGATATTAAGCCTAGGAACGGGAATTGTCAATCTCATTACCTCAGGGATGGCAGCGTGCCCTTGCGATTGAGGTAATGGCAGAACCCGTGGTCCAGCAGTGTTATCCATATTCGTATTAACTGCTGAATGCGGCACAATTAAGTGAGCAGGGGTCTGAAGGACAAGAGGCTCTTGAATGGCTTGCGTGCCAACAGTCTCAAGACCTCTATCCGGAGCTCTAGCAGCCACAACAAATTCGGGTTGGCTAGCTAAGCTAGTGAGGGGCGTATCGTCACTTTCCGCAGACATGGAACACGAAGCAATACCCTAAGCTTGTGTAATAGAAGACGACTTCTATTGCAAAAGCAAAGCAAGAGTACAAAACAATTCGGTGAGCCTACCGACAGTACTCTTGGGGAGATTCAGTAAACTCAGCAAGTACTTGCCCAGCTGAGTCCTAATCTCCGTAGTTTGGGTGATAAGAGTCGCCAACTGGTCCGGACGAAAGCCGGTCTCAGTCGTCACGGCAAGCAATGCCAGAGCGCTGAGATTACCTGCGACTCAGAGCGTACACTCACACAACAAGTGCAGCAATCTAAACAAAAGCAAATAAACAATTACAAACCGGAAGCAGCGGCGTCCAAAACGGCGCGGCCTAGGTCTTCAGTGAAGGTATCTAGCGGTCCTCGTGGTACGTCACTGGAACTCACCATAGAGAGAACCTACTTCTGGTTTGACACAAAGAGACAGTTAGGCAACGAACCTGTCTCGATACCAATTTGTTGTACCTCTCGTTCGCGTTTGCTCATAAGTATCTGCATGTCTGGAGACTTTCGACACCGATGCGCGAGCACTTGCAAGTACAGCAAGGCAAGCGAGAGCAAACAGAGACAGCGGAAGACTTCAAGACGAAGAGAGATATAACTTACAGTCTTACAGTTCGGAACGATGCAATGGACGAAATCACCGTCAGCGCCGGAAGCAAGCAATCATCACGCGGCGGTGATAAGCGAAGTTTAGGCTTAGCTCGGGCTAAGTAGAATAGCGTATAGCAATAGTAATGTTGAACACACGAGTGTTCTCCGGTATCGAATGTCTTATCTTGCTTAGCCGTCCTCGCATCTGTTATACTCGCAGCATCACAATGTCGTACGACTCACACTAGGAGGCCGATCCTAAGTGTGACAACCCTACTGCGTTTAGGCAATGTCCATATATAACAACGTATAAGCCTTTCCAGCATTCGCATGATGCAAGGGTCCGAATAACGATATTCGGTTGCAAGGCATGCATCGTGACGAGTGCGGCGCTCTCAACGTGTGCTGTAATGAAGTAATGTTATATCAGATAATATTACTTATCGTTTCTTAGCATGAGCATAATGCGCACTTCAATGATTCGGGATTTCATGCATGCTAGGCGGATTTGCCATGATGAGATGTCGCGATGGATAATGATGACATGCCAAATGCATATATAAATGTATACGAATACATTTATATCATGAAAGTTCATTCATATGCATTGATCATTCATGCGTTCATCAAAATAGCACTTCACCTCGTAGGGTCGCATTGACCTATGCATCGGCGGGAAACGAACCGTGGCACAACATCCTGAGCCCCCCCCCCACATATATATATATACCAGAGATCCTGTCATGCTCAAAAAGGTCCTACATATTATGCATGCATGCCCTGCTTTCTTGCATACGCACGTATTGCATGCATGCAAGCATTCATCAGGTATGGGTCTGATGAGTAAACAGGACCACGTACCTGTTGTTGTACGCGGGTTTGATCACCGTTCATACCAGAGTAGACTGCAACCCATTTGAGCATCATGAAGCATGATATGATCATATTAGCATGATATACTCGAGTATATCTAGCTAATCAGGCATGTCGCATTACCACCTACGATATCACGCTGTCGGTCAACATGTTTGCTTCGAGGCTGATAATTAATGCGCGATCTATCCATTGGCATTTTATATCACGTAATAATACTTTAAATATTATTACCCCATTTACGTCATAAACCACATGCGTATGTGAGAAGGCGACGATCGCGATGGTTGGGTCGGCAACCAAATATCGATATTTGGACCTTTGCATATTGCATGCGTTGCATTCAATAATATCACGGATGACACGATATTTAGAACAGTACTACGAAGGTACTCACACTTGAGATCGGAATCCAGTGAGACCTGTACTGCGCATCGGTATCGCGAAGTGATAGGTGTGAGGACGGCCGCCTAGAGACCGAAGTCGGCTTGACGCTAATTTGGATCAAGTACTCGTGTACTTAACTCGGTCTAAATCTATGATTTATACGTTTTACTCATTTATATTCGGCCTGAGCTATTCCAGCATAGCATTCCCAGCCGGATGATGAACATTGCCCGCGGGGTCTGATGGCAGACTTCTAATTTGCAACTGAAGATCATTGTAAGTTGAATCTTTCCTTATCTTTAAGTCTTCCGCTGTCATGTTGCTCGCACTGAAGTGTCTTGCTGTTCGTAAGCACGATGCACGTGTAGCTAATACTCAGACGTGCAGATTCAGTGCATGATTGAAGAAGGAAGGATACAACAAATTTCGTAGCGAGACCAGGTTCGTTGCCTGATTGTCTAATGATGCTCAATCGGAAGTAAGTTCTTTCTAGGATGATTGTCGACCATGGGCGACATCGCCCACTAGACATTATCGCCGAAGAACTTGTCCACGCTGTATTAGATAATGTTGCTTCCAAATTCTGATTGCTTTTATACCTTTGTGGTTTACTGCAATTGTGGCATGAGCCTTTGCTCTGAGTTGCAGGTGAAACTAGTGGTCCGGCACCGCTTGCGATAGCCCCTGGTTACAACTTGCGTTCTAATCAGCTGGAGGCTCTAATCGCGCGGACTACAGGGACCAACTGAGTACGTATCTGCCATATCTACTCGAAGTCTGCAAAAGTATTGTCGGTTTGCTGATGTTGTATCTCTGTTGTGTCGGCCAACAAAGGCCCGATTGGAAGGATGACCATGTAAGGTCCAGGATCCTTTGACACTGCCCGTAGATACCCCAGGATACTACAGCTGACCGAATTGCTGGTGCTCTTGTGCTAGATTCGTGTGAATCGCTTGCACACTTGCTTTAGAATTATGTGCATCGTTTATTGTCACGCAAGTTGAATATATTGGTCAGTGTTCCATGATGGCGGGATGTGACGACCCGTCGTTTGTAGGCTTGGCATGTCAACCTGAGCTGGGTACCGTTCCTAGAATGTTTGATAGGGATCCTGAGACTATTAACACAATTACTGCTCAAGATCCTCTTGTGTTTCAGGCCCCTATCCATCTTACTACGCCACACTTGGCAGCCCTGACGGTTACAGATGGAATTGCCGATCAACGGGGTTTGCTATCGCCTCAAATGCAAGAACGCGCCGACGGTAATGAGGTGAAGAGGTTTACCATCACAGCACCGAAATTATTTATCTTGTATGATATGAATGTTGGACGTGACATTGTGAATGCAACTCGTTTCTATCTACGTGATATTTGGAAGTACCTGCAGTTGGTCCGTGGCGGTGAACATGATGAGGTGAGATGTCTCTTTGTTGGAAATACCCTCGAGGGTATAGCAAAGTCATGGTATGATCAAGGGATCACTGCATGGGAAAACTTCATGTTTGATGAGTCGACTGTCACACTGCTTGCACGCTTTACCCCAGAAGCTCAGTCACGTAATATTGAGGCACACTGTATGTTAGCCTTTGACTCATTTTTCATGTTTCCGAATGAAACTGTAACTGCCTACTAGTTACATTTTGAGGCTCTTGTGATGCCAATTGTCCTAAGAGCTGAGATGCGTATTCCACCTAGACAGAATGCTTTGAGATTTGTGCCTCATGTGACTACCATGCAAGCGCAGGACTCATGACTGACAAAATGGGAGTGTATGCAATCCAAGCTTGTGCGTTGGAAGGAGATCACTCTCTGTTGGAGATGTGCGGTGGGTTATCTCATGATGGATTGCCATTGTTGCCTTTGGCCCCACGGTCAGAGTAGGGGGATGCCTGGATTGATGCGGAGTTGACTCCATCCATGATAGCTGAACAAATGCATGGTCGGTGGTCATTCGTATGTCCAACTGTGAAGCATCGTTGCTTTTAGTCCTTGAGAACGTATCATTTGTTCATCCCCTCATCTCAAAGTGAGCCGTTCGAACAGCTGGTCAGGTACAGGAGATGTAGACATCAATGTCCGGACACTCCTGCATGTTTGTTGCTACCATTTCACAGCCAGCATAGGGCTACCGCTTTGTTAAACAGTATGCAAAGTGTCCTCTGATTCAAGTCAGGCACTGTATTGATTGATGATGTGAACGTGGCGGGATCCGCAGTTCTGTTGCCAGAATTGTCCTATGCCTTTGATGTCTGGTATGAAGCCCCTGTAGAGGTTCTTGTTAATTTTGAGCCCGCCCTGGAATCACTTTTGTTATCTGTGGAGTCGACTCTGACAGATTATTGTGTTTCCGTTATTGAAGTCGGCCTCGCTGGTCGAATGATGAAGGCACTTGAGGATACTAGTGCCAGTGACGACTTCATCTCAGCAAAGGAGGTGAATGTGTTGGGGTCGACCCCACAGTCGTCTGATTGTGACAGGTTACCCTCGTTGATGAGGGTAAGCATCCCATCGTGGGCAGGATCACCCTTAGTCGTCGAAGGACCCTCTGTGTGTTAGGGCCCAATGAGTGCAACAAGGTCTCTCGGAGACAGCACTACATGGACATTGGGTGCCGCGACATAACGACAGTACCGCGCACGCATCGATATGGAGTCCAGCACAATTGGCCATTGTGCAAAAGGGAACCTATCGCCTAAGGTACCTTGTCTGTCGTACCAAGATGTCACACCAGAGGAGGGCGGAGCTGTTGCGGAGCCTATGGTTAATTTCGCTTGAGCGGCGTTCGTCTGGCGAAATAAAGAACCCAAGCTTGAAGGGTGCAAAAGAAACCTATCAAATGATAAGGGAGACGCCCATGAATTGCTTGTGAGGCCTTGGGTGCAATCGATTGCTACCACCGCGCAGTCTCTTTCAAAAGATTCTGAGGTCACAGCCCCCCTATTGCCAAATTATACTGATGCATTTGTCATCCTGGGGCTCCCACCTATGTTACCTGCTGACCATACGATCCCTCTTGTGCTCGAGCACAACCCGTTTCACAACCTATGTACAGGTTAAGCTGCCAAAGTTGGGCGGATGAAGCGGCAAGTGGGGGATCTGCTCGCAAAGGGTATGATTCGGCCCAGCACATCGCCATATTCTGCACCGATATTGTTTGTCGGTAAGAAGGATGGGACGTTGCGGATGTGCATTAATTATCTGGGCTTGAATGCGCCTACGATTTAAAATCGCTACCTGTTGAAGTCAGCAAAGCGCCCAGCCCCTCATGGGCCGTATTAGTTGCTCTGACATTCTTTAGTATATGAGTGCTGCTCACATTCCAACACCCCCCCGTGAGCGACACTCCGTCGAGCTTCACGGTCTCCCGATAGCTGCCGCGTCCGGGCCTCCATGCCCTGGTCAACAGCCAGTGGGATTCGAATCGGCGACCTCTCGGTCAGCCGCGCAGGTGCGCTCGGGGCTCATAACCTGTTGAAGTCAACAAAGCGCCCAGCCCCTCATGGGCCGTATTACTTGCTCTGACATTCTTTCGTATATCACTGTTGGTCACATTCCAACACTACCCTTTGCCATGCGTCGATGACCTGCTCGATAAGTTGAAAGGCTCAGCTTATTTTTCCTCGATTGACCTTCAACAGGGGTATAATCAGATACGCATTGCTGCTTCTGATATTCCGAAAACCGCTTTCCGGACCCCCTTTGGTCATTTCGAGTACACGGTCTTGTCATTTGGACTTACTAATGCGCCCACCACATTTCAAGCAGTGATGGATCGCATGTTCAGACCGTATATCGACAGGTTCGTCGTTTGCTATTTGGATGATATTTTAATATATTCCAAGACACATGAGGAGCACCTGAAGCATCTCGAGCTCGTGCTTGAGGTGATGAAGCGGGAGCAATTGTTTGCTAAACGCGCCAAATGTTTTAGGGCGCAGCCTCAAGTGGAGTATTTGGGCCACATCGTGTCGGCCACTGGAATAAGGATGGACCCACGGAGGGTAGCTGTGGTTCGAGAATGGCCCGCACCTCAGAACCTCACCAAACTACGCCAGTTCTTAGGTTTCACCAACTGCTTCCGTAAGTTTATCAATAAATACTCCATTATTCCGGCCCCCCTTACAAACTTGACGAGGAAAGGAGGTTTCGCTTCGCTAGAGGCCTGGACACCCGTGTGTCAGCGGGCATTCGAAGAGCTCAAGCGAATCGTCGCCGACGATGTTACCCTCTCTTTCCCTGATTACTCGTTGTCATTCCGTGTTGAAGTTGTATCGGATGCTTCCTTGCATGGAAGCGGCGCTGTATTGTTGCAGGAAGGACGCCTTCACGAGGAAGAAGTTTTCGGGTGCGGAGACCCGATATACAATCGGACAACAGGAGCTCTTGGCAGCTCTACATGCTTTGAAGGAATGGCGCTGTTGCCTTGAAGGCCACCCTTTTACACTGAAGACCGATTACAAACCGCTGACATTCTTGCAGAGTGTCCCCACGCTTAACTGATGACAAGCCCGGTGGATGGAATATCTATCTCGTTTCAACTGTATGTGGGAGTATATTGCCGGCAGAATTAATATTGCTGACGCCCTCAGTCGACATCCATCATTACATGCTGCGATTTTGGCAGCACCGGTTACTCGTTTGCGCAGTCAGGAGGTGCCGATAGCAGCGGATCTTGCGCAACGACTCAAGATGGCATATCAGACCGGTCCATGGTTCGCGTCACCAAGTAATATGGAACATTTGCATCAGCGCAACGATTTGTAGCTACGGGAAGATGGTTCAACCACACAAATCGTCATGCCCAACGACGACGCTTGGCACTACGATATTCTTGCTCTGTTCCACGAGGATCCGTTAGCAGGACATCCTGGAAGTATGCGTCTGGCAGAGCTCGTACGACGCTCATTCTGGTGGCCGCGCATGGTGAAGGATGCGGAAAACTTCGTGCAAAGGTGCAGTTTATGTCAGTGCAATAAAGCACTATCCGGTAAGGGCCAGGGTTTATTACAACCTTTACCTATACCAGATGCCCCTTGGAAAAGTGTTTCTATGGACTTCGTAGTCGCGCTGCCCAAAACTGAGGGGGGATACAACTCAGTGTTCGTTATTGTTGTATCCTTCCTTCTTCAATCATGCACTGAATCTGCACGTCTGAATGTTAGCTAGTGCGCACCGTGCTTACGAACAGCAAGGCAATTCAATGCGAGTAAAGTGACAGCGGAAGACTCAAGATTAAGGAAAGATTCAACTTACAATAATCCTCGTTTACAGATCAGTAGATCGCCGTCAGACCCCGTGGGCAATGTTCATCACTCGGCTGCAGATGGGATGCTAGAATAGCTCAGGCCGAATATAAATGATTATATCGTATGTATGCGTATCAGATAGATTTAAGTACTCGAGTACTTAGTCCAAAGTAGCGCAAGCCGACTTCGGTCTCTAGGCGGCCGTCCTCGCACCTATCAAGTCGCGATACCGATGCGCAGTACAGGTCTCACTGGATTCCGATCTCAAGTGTGAGTACCTTGGTAACACTGCTCTAAATATCGTGTCATCCGTGATATTATTGGATGCAACGCATGCAATATGCAAAGGTCCGAATATCGATATTCAGTTGCTGACCCAACCATCGCGATCGTCGCCTTCTTGCATACGTGTATGGTTTATGACGTAAATAAGGTAATAGTATTTAAAGCATTATTACGTGATATAAAATGCCAATGGATAGATCGCGCATTGATTATCAACCTCGAGTCAAACATGTTGACCGACAGCGCGATGTCGTGAATGATAATGTAATATGCCCGATTAGCTAGATATACTCGAGTATATCGTGCTAATATGATTGTATGACGCTTCATGATGTTCAGATGCATTGCGGCCTATTTCGAGCAATCCGGTGATCGAACCGGCGTACAACAACTATCCCCCCTCCCGTATGCAGCATCCTCGCTGCATCGGACAGCATCGACTGCAAAGATCATTGGGTCTGCGTGGCACGTAGGCGCGCTTCTTCCAACAGGGGCTTCATTTCTGGCGAGAAATTACGTGTTGGCTCCCAAGAGTTGTGCTCGCTAGAATAGCCTGTCCACTTGACCAGATATTCGTGCACTTTCCACTTTCGTCGCTGACGACCTATACGGTGAACCCAATAATCCAGTATCCGCTCCACGTCATACACCTTTTGCTTGCCTGCAATCCAGGTCTCGGGACCAGGATCCATTACTGCAGGGGCTTCGGTGTCGTTTGTGACAGGCGCTGTGCCGCGATAAGGACGGATGAGTGAAATATGAAACGTGGGGTGGATATTCATGTCAGGAGGTAGGGATAGCTCCACAGCTACATTCCCTACCATGCGAACAACGGGATATGGGCCAATTCAGCGAGGTAGCAATTTTCAGGAACTGTCAGCAAGTGAACGCAAATTCTTGGTGCTCAATAATACCATTTGTCCCACCGAAAATGTTACGTCTCGTTTAGATTTATTATACTAGTCCATAGTCCGTTGTTGTGCCACGTCCCAACATGCCTTCGCGTCTATCATGCGGGATAGGAACGACTTGGCAAAGGTTTTAGCCGCCGGGATATTTATCTCCAACTCTCGCCACACGGGTAGCACAGGATGGAATCCGTAATTTAGAAAGAAAGGGCTTTGACCTGTTGAGCGGCTTACAGCGTTGTTAAGCGCAAATTCTGCCAAAGTCAGAAACGTATCCCAAACAGAGGGTGTGTGTCCCACGAAATTTCGTAACATATCGCCCAATGTGCGATTTATGCGTTCAGTTTGCCCATCGGATTGCGGATGATATGCTGTGCTTAAATGAACGCGCATACCGACAAGTTCACATAGCGCTTCCCAAAACTTACACGTGAATTGACCGCCACGATCGGATTTCACATTTTTAGGAATGCCATGCAATCGGACCACGTTATCAAAAAATAATCGTGCTGTTTGCTCAGTGGTGCAAGACGAGGTGCAGGGGCTCGGATTTCACATTTTTAGGAATGCCATGCAATCGGACCACGTTATCAAAAAATAATCGTGCTGTTTGCTCAGTGGTGCAAGACGAGGTGCAGGGGCTAAGTGAACCATCTTGGTCAAGCTATCAACCATAACGAACACGGAGTCGTATCCCCCCTCAGTTTTGGGCAGCGCGACTTTGAAGTCCATAGAAACACTTTCCCAAGGGGCATCTGGTATAGGTAAAGGTTGTAATAAACCCTGGCCCTTACCGGATAGTGCCTTATTGCGCTGACATAAACTGCACCTTTGCACGAAGTTTTCCGCATCCTTCACCACGCGCGGCCACCAAAACGAGCATCGTACTAGCTCTGCCAATCGCGTGCTTCCAGGATGTCCTGCTAACGGGTCCTCGTGGAACCGAGCAAGAATATCGTAGTGCAAAGCGTCGTCGTTGGGCACGACGATTTGTGTGGTCGAACCATCCATCCGCAGCCACAAATCGTTGCGCTTGTGCAAATGTTCCACATTACTTGGAGAAGCAAACTATGGATCCACTTCATACGCCATCTTGAGTCGTTGCACGGGGTCCGCTGCTATTGGCACCTCCTGACTGCGCGAACGAGTAATCGGCGCTGCCAAAATCGTAGCGTGTAATGATGGATGTCAACTGAGGGCATCAGCAATATTAATTCTGCCAGCGATATATTCCCATGTACAGTCGAAACGAGATAGATACTCCATCCAACGGGCTTGTCATCGGTTGAGCATGGGGACACTATGTAAGAATGTCAGCGGTTTATGATCGGTCTTCAATGTAAAAGGGCGGCCTTCGAGGTAACAGCGCCATTCCTTTAAAGCATGTAGAACTGCCAATAGCTCCTGCTCTCCGGTCGTGTATCGGGTCTCCGCACCCGAGAATTTCTTACTCGTGAAGGCGATCAGTCGTCCTTCCTGCAACAATACAGCACCGCTTCCATGCAGGGAAGCATCCGATATTACTTCAACACGAAATGGCAACGAGTAATCGGGGAAAGAGAGGGTAACGTCGTCGGCAATGATTCGCTTGAGCTCTTCGAATTGTTGTATCCTTCCTTCTTTGATCATTCACTGAATCTGCACGTCTGAGTATTAGCTACACGTGCATGGTGCTTACGAACAGCAAGGCAATCCAATGCAAGTAAGATGACAGCGGAAGACTCAACAATAAGGAAAGATCCAACTTACAATAGTCTTCGTTACAAATGGTAGTCGGCCGTCAGACCCCGCGGGCAATGTTCATCATCTGGCTGAAGATGCTATGCTGGAATAGCTCAGGCCGAATATAAATTTATAAAACGTATGTATACGAATTAGATTATATTAAGTACATGAGTACTTAATCCAAAGTAGCGTCAAGCCGACTTCGGTCTCTAGGTGGCCGTCCTCGCACATATCACTTCGCGATACCGATGTGCAGTACAGGTCTCACTGGATTTCGATGTCAAGTGTGAGTACCTTCATAGCACTATTCTAAATACCGCATAGTCCGTGATATTAATGGATGCAACGCATGCAATATGTGAAGGTCCGAATATCGATATTCGGTTGCCGACCCAACCATCACGATCGTCGCATTCTCGCATACGCGTATGGTTTATGACGTAGATGAGGTTATAATATTTAAAGTATTATTACGTGATATAAAGTGCCAATGGATAGATCGCGCATTAATTATCACCCTCAAGTCAAACATGTTGACCGACAGCGTGATGTCGTAGATGATAATGCGACATGCCTGATTAGCTAGATATACTCGAATATATCATGCTAATATGCTTATATCATGCTTCGTAATGCTCAAATGGATTGCGGTCTACTTCGGTGTAAACGGTGATTGAACCCATGTACAACACGAATGCCCGCTGGCACACGGGTGTCCAGGCCACGAGAGAAGCGAAACCTCCTTTCTTCGTCAGATTTGTAAGCGGGGCCGCAGTAATGGAGTATTTATTAATAAACTTACGGAAGTAGTTGGTCAAACCTAAAAACTGGCGTAGTTTGGTGAGGTTCTGAGGCGCGGGCTGTTGTGCTACGGTTAGTTTCCCGCTGATGTGTAGGTCGATGTGATCCTACAAGGCGAAGTGCTATTGTGATGAACACATTGCATATGAAGGAATCTGCATGATATAAATGTATTTGTGTACATTTATATACGCATTTAGCATGTTGTCATTATCCATCGCGACATCGCATCATGGCAAATCCGCCTAGCATGCATGAAAGCCCGAAGCATTGAAGTGCGCATTATGCTCGTGCTACGAAACGATAAGTAATATTATCTGATATAATATTACTTCATTACAGCACACGTTGAGAGCGCCGCACTCGTCGCGACACATGCCCTGCAACCGGATATCGTTATCCGGACCCTTGCATCATGCGAATGCCGGAAAGGCTTATACGTTGTTACGAGTAGACATCGCCCATACGCAGTAGGGTTGTCACATCTAGGATCGGCCTCCTGATGTGAATTGTACGGCACTGCGATGCTGCGAGTATAACAGATGCGAGGACGGCTAAGCTAGACAAGACATTCGATACCAGAGAACACTCGTGTGTTCTATATTACTATTGCTATACGCTATTCTACTTAGCCCGAGCTAAGTCTGAACTTCGCTAATCACCGCTGCGTGATGATTGCTTGCTTCCAGTGCTGACGGCGATTTCGTCCATTGCATCGTTCCGATCTGTAAGACCGTAAGTTATATCTCTCTTCGTCTTGAAGTCTTCCGCTGTCCCTGTTTGCTCTCGCTTGCCTTGCTGTACTTGCAAGTGCTCGCGCATCGGTGTCGAAAGTCTCCAGACGTGCAGATACTTATGAGCAAACGCGAACGAGAGGTACAACAAATTGGTATCGAGACAGGTTCATTGCCTAACTGTCTCTCTTTGTCTAATCGGAAGTAGGTTCTTTCTATGGCGAGTTCCAGTGACGAACCACGAGGACCGCTAGATACCTTCACTGAAGACCTAGGCCGCGCCGTTTTGGACGCCGCCGCTTCCGGTTTGTAATTGTTTAATTGCTTTTGCTTAGATTGCTGCACTTGTTGTGTAAGTGTATGCTCTGAGTCGCAGGTAATCTCAGTGCACCGGCATTGCTTGCCGCGGCGACTGAGACCGGCTTTCGTCCGGACCAGTTGGCGACTCTCATTGCCCAAACTACGGAGATCAGGACTCAGCTGGGCAAGTACTTGCTGAGTTTACTGAATCTTCTCAAGAGTACTGTCGGTAGGCTCACCGAATCGTTTTGTACTCTTGCCTTTGCGATAGAAGTCGGCTTCTATTACGCAAACCTAGGGTATCGTTTCGTGCTCCATGTCCGCGGAACACGACGATACACCGCACACTAGCCTAGCTAGCCAACCCGATTTTGTTGTGGCTGCTAGAGCACCGGATAGAGGTCTTGAGACTGTTGGCGCGCGAGCCACTCAAGAGCCCCTGTTCCTTCAGACCCCTGCTCACTTAATTGTGCCGCATTCAGCAGTGAACATGAATATGGACAACACTGCTGGACCAAGGGTTCTGCCATTACCTCAAGCTCGAGGGCATGATGACATCCCTGAGGTGATGAGATTGTCGATTCCCGTTCCTAGGCTCAATATTTCGCTGACCGACAAGACACCAGGGCATAGCATAGCCGATGCAACTCGTGCGTACGTGCGTGACGCTAAAAAGTATCTCTAGGCTGTTCATGGTGGCGATAATGACGGTATCAGGTGTCTCTTCGTTGGTAACACCCTCGAGGGCTCAGCGAAGGACTGGTATCGCAATTGGATCAACGCCCGGGGCAACTATACTTTTGACGAGTTGGTCGCCGCTTTGCTCGCACGATTCGCAACTGAGGTTCAAGCACGCGATGTGGAAGCTCGTAAGGTTTTTGCAGCCGGTAGCTACCACATGCGTCGGGATGAAAATGTACCTGCGTACCAGTCATGCTTTGAAGCACTTGTGACTCCCATTGCTGACCTCACTGAATCCGAGCGTGTCTTTTGGTTTAAGCGAGGCCTGACGAAACTTTTGGCTAAATGGTGCGCTACTGACTTGGTTGGAGCGCAGATCAAGTCGTATGATGCTTTGGTCGCTTTTGCTAAGGGCACGGAGATACGACTCCTTGCCGGTGAGGAAGAAGTCAAGTCTGCCCCTCGCGCAAATGCCGTGCAAGTGCAGGATCCGCTTGGGGAAGCCGTAGCTCTTGACCAGGACTTCGGAGCGACCCGCCCCACGCCTACTGCCGCGACGCGACGCAGCAACCAGCAACGCCAGGCGCGCGGGGGCGCTAGCTCGGGTGTCCGTTGGTCAGGAGGAGCAGGTCCGAGCTCGGACCCAGCTAGGAACAGGAAGCGTGGTGGTGCGCCGTCGACGGCAGCCGCACAGCGTTCCGACCCCAATGTGAAGCGGACTCGCACGGACGACACGTATATGCCAAAATGGAATTGCAATCGTTCCAAATTCGAGCGTCGGAAATTGGCCAACGTTTGTCTACGGTGTGCGGAGAGCCATTCCACGAAGGATTGCCCGCTAATGCCACCGTTTGTACCTCAGCCGAAATAGGGGCTTGCCCGGGTTCCTGCGGAGGGGGCACCACCTGGGATTTCTGAACTAACGCGTGGTCGGTGGTCATCCTTACGGCCAGCCGTTAAGGCATTGTTGCCTTGTGTACTTGGACACATCGAGCGAGTCATTGCGCGACGCATCACGCTTGACGGACGCACGGGACTTCTCTGCTTCGACCCGTTGTGTAATTTGTTTACACCTCGCTGCCCCCTGTCGTCTATCGATCTGTCTAACCACGTGGTTTTGTTCATCCCCTCGTCTCTGCGTGAGATGTCGGAACAGTTGGCCATACACAGGAGGTGTAGGCGTCAATATCCAGGCACCGCCGCATGTGTTTTACTCCCCGCTTTCTGTCGGCGCAAGGCAGAGGCATCGTTAAGGGGTATGCGGCATGTCCACCGGTTCGAGCCGGGCACCGTTTTGTTTAATGGTGTGGATCGGGAGGGTACGCTGGCTCCGTGGCCAAGCACATCCTACTCGGTTGACGTTTGGTACGAAGCTCCTGACGGGGGTGCCGTAGGTTACGGACCCGCCCTAAGTGCACTGACGTTGTCTGCTGGGCAGTCGCTCGTAGATAACCGTGTCCCTGTGGTTCAGATCGGTTTGAATGGCCGTACTCTGAAGGCACTTGTTGACACCGGTGCCAGCGACGACTTCATCTCTGTCGCAGAGGTGAATGCGCTGGGGTTGTCCCCAGAGTCGTCTGATTGTCCACAGGTTACCCTTGCTGACGGGGGTAAGCATCCCATCGTGGGCAGGATTACCCTTAGCCTATCGATAGGCCCTTTGCGTGTTGTGACCCGGCCGTACGTGCTGCAGGGCTTGGCAGAGACTGCACTGTACATAATGGGGTCGTCGACATTACGACAGTACCGCGCGCGCATCGACATGGAGACCGCAACCCTGCATATGTGCAAGGGTACTCTGTCGATTAAGGTACCTTTCCTGTCGTTCGAACATGTCACACCAAAGGAGGGTGAAACTGAGGCGGTGCCTATGGTTAATTTCACTGTGACCGCAATGGCCGCGCGAATCAAACCAGAGCTAGTCGGGCGTAAGGAGGCCGTCCGTTTGTTACGGAAGGGTGCCCACGGACTGCTTTTAAGGCCGTGGGTGAGCTGTTGTGTCACCACCGCGCAGATTTCTGTCCATCCTGAGGTTGAGGCCCTACTGTCGCAGTATGAGGACGTCTTTAAAGATATCCCTGGCCTACCACCTATGCATCCTGTTGATCACACAATCCCTCTCGTGCCTGGAGCGCAGCCTACGGCCCGGCCAATGTACAGGTTGAGTCCATTGGAGCTGGACGAGGTGAAGCGCCAGGTGACGGATTTACTCGCGAAGGGTATGATACGCCCCAGCACATCCCCGTATTCTGCACCGATTTTTGTTTGTCGGTAAGAAGGATGGGACCTTGCGCATGTGCATTGATTACCGGGGGTTAAATGTGAATACGGTGAAAAATCGCTACCCTTTGCCACGCGTTGACGACCTGTTGGATAAGCTGAAGGGCTCGGCTTATTTTTCCTCAATTGACTTACAACAGGGCTACAATCAGATTCGCATCGCTGCCTCTGATATTCCGAAAACCGCTTTTCGGACGCCCTTCGGTCACTTTGAGTATACGGTCCTATCGTTTGGTTTGACTAATGCCCCTGCGACGTTTCAGGCGGTTATTGACCGAATGTTTAGGCCGTTTATCGACAGGTTCGTTGTTTGCTACCTGGATGATGTTGTGCTACGGTTCATTTCCCGCCGACGCGTAGGTCGACACGATTCTACGAGGCGAAGTGCTTTTGTGATGAACGCATTACATATGAATGAATCTGCATGATATAAATGTATTCGCATACATTTATATATGCATCTGGCATGTTGTCATTATCCATCGCGACATCGCATCATGGCAAATCCGCCTAGCATGCATGAAAGCCCGAAGCATTGAAGTGCGCATTATGCTCGTGCTACGAAACGATAAGTAATATTATCTGATATAATATAACTTCATTTAAGCACACGTTGAGAGCGCCGCGATACATGCCCTGCAACCGGATATCGTTATCCGGACTCTTGCATCATGCGAATGCCGGAAAGGCTTATACGTTGTTACGAGTAGACATCGCCCATACGCAGTAGGGTTGTCACATCTAGGATCGGCCTCCTAATGTGAATCGTACGGCACTGCGATGCTGCGAGTATAACAGATGCGAGGACGGCTAAGCTAGACAAGACATTCGATACCGGAGAACACTTGTGTGTTCTACATTACTATTGCTATACGATATTCTACTTAGCCCGAGCTAAGCCTGAACTTCGCTAATCACCGCAGCGTGATGATTGCTTGCTTCCGGCGCTGATGGCGATTTCGTCCATTGCATCATTCCAACCTGTAAGACCGTAAGTTATATCTCTCTTCGTCTTGAAGTCTTCCGCTGTCTCTGTTTGCTCGCGCTTGCCTTGCTGTACTTGCAAGTGCTCGCGCATCGTTGTCGAAAGTCTCCAGACGTGCAGATACTTATGAGCAAACGCGAACGAGAGGTACAACAGATGACATCTTGGTATATTCTAAGACGCGCGAGGAGCACTTGGAGCATCTTCGGCTCGTGCTCGACGTTATGAGGCGGGAGCAATTGTTTGCTAAACGCGCCAAATGCTTTTGGGTGCAGCCTCAGGTGGAATATTTGGGCCACATTGTGTCGGCCACCAGTGTGAAGATGGACCCGCGGAAGGTCACCGTGGTTCGCGATTGGCCCGCGCCTCAGAACCTCACGGAGCTGCGTAAGTTCCTTGGCTTGACCAATTATTTCCGAAAGTTCATTGAAAAATATTCCATCATTGCGGCCCCGCTTACTAACTTAACTCGCAAAGGCGTTTTCGTTTCGCTCGGGTCATGGACGTCGCAATTCCAGCGGGCATTCGAAGAGCTCAAGCGAATCGTTGCCGAAGATGTCACCCTTGCATTCCCTGATTACTCGTTGCCATTTCGTGTTGAGGTAGTGTCTGATGCCTCAATATTTGGAAGCGGCGCTGTATTGTTACAGGAAGGGCGACCGATCGCCTTCACGAGTAAGAAGTTTTCTGGTGCGGAAATTCGCTACACCACCGGGGAACAGGAGCTTCTGGCCGTGCTGCATGCTTTAAAGGAATGGCGCTGTTACCTCGAGGGACGCCCGTTTACTTTAAAGACTGACCATAAGCCCCTAACGTTTTTGCAAAGCGTTCCGACGTTGAACCGCCGTCAGGCTAGGTGGATGGAATACCTAGCTAGGTTCGACTGCACCTGGGAGTATATTTCTGGTAAACTGAATATTGCCGATGCTCTCAGTCGACATCCGTCGCTACACACTGCAATTTTGGCAGCGCCCGTCGTGCGGCCGCGTAGCGAGGAGGTACCGATCACGACGGATCTCGCGGAGCGGTTGAAGGTTGCCTACAACGCAGACGCCTGGTTCTCGGAGCCGGCTAATGTAGAAAATCTTCGCAAGCAAAATGGCCTTTGACTACGGACGGAGGGTGCAGCTACGCAAATCGTCGTTCCGAACGACGACGCTCTACGCTACGACATCCTTGCACGGTTCCACGAGGACCCGTTAGCAGGACACCCTGGTAGCAAGCGATTGATCGACTTGGTGCAACGTTCCTTTTGGTGGCCTCGTTTGGCTAAGGATGCGGTGAACTTCGTCCAGACATGCAGTCTGTGCCAGCGCAATAAGGCTTTGTCTGGTAAGGGCCATGGGTTGTTGCAACCGTTGCCTGTCCCGGATGCGCCTTGGGAAAGTGTTTCCATGGACTTCGTAGTCGTGCTGCCCAAAACTGAGGGGGGATATGATGCGGTGTTCGTAATGGTCGATCGTCTGACTAAGATGGTTCACCTAGCACCATGCACATCATCCTGCACGGCTGAGCAAACCGCACGTTTGTTTATCGACAATGTGGTTCGGTTACACGGGGCTCCCAAAAATGTGATTTCGGACCGCGGTGGGCAGTTCACGTCTAAGTTTTGGGAAGCGCTCTGCAAACTAGTTGGCATGCGCGTCAACCTGAGCACGGCGTATCACCCGCAGACTGATGGTCAAACCGAACGCACAAATCGCACGTTGGGTGATATGTTGCGCAATTATACTGGTCGCACACCACTTGTTTGGGATACATATTTGACTGCGGCAGAATTCGCGCTTAACAACGCTGTTAACCGCTCTACAGGCAAAAGTCCGTTCTTTCTTAACTACGGGTTTCATCCCGCGCTACCCGTGTGGCGTGAGTTGGAAGTGAACGTGCCTGCTGCTAAGATTTTTGCCAAGTCTTTTATGTCCCGAATCACAGACGCGAAGTCGTGTTTGGACGCGGCGCAGCAACGAACGACGGAATACTATAACAAATCCAGGCAGGATGTGACATTTTTGGAAGGGCAACTCGTGTTGCTAAGCACCAAGAACTTGCGTTCCTTGGCCGATGGATCCCGAAAACTCTTACCCCGCTGGATTGGTCCGTATCCTGTCGTGCGCATGGTTGGGAATGTGGCTGTGGAGCTTGCATTGCCCGCTGATATGACCATTCACCCCACGTTTCACGTATCGCTTGTCCGTCCCTACCGTGGTACGGAACCCGTCCCCGAGCCTTCTAACGCCCCCGCAGCGATCGAACCAGTTCCTGAGACCTGGATCGCTGGTAAACAGAAGTTTTACGATGTGGAGCGGGTCTTAGATTATCGCGCACGTTGTGTGGGCCGACACCGACGTAAGCGGACAGTACACGAGTACTTGGTTAAGTGGACAGGGTATACCGACGAGCACAACTCATGGGAACCGGCACGCAACTTCTCACAGGACATGAAGCCCCTGCTCGAAGAAGCCCGCAAACGTGCAACGCAAACCCAATGACCCCTGCAGTCGATACTGTATGATGCAGCGAGGACGCTGCATACGGGAGGGGGGATAATTGTTGTGCTACGGTTAGTTTCCCGCCGATGTGTAGGTCGATGTGATGCTACAAGGCGAAGTGCTATTGTGATGAACACATTGCATATGAAGGAATCTGCATGATATAAATGTATTTGTGTACATTTATATACGCATTTGGCATGTTGTCATTATCCATCGTGACATCGCATCATGGCAAATCCGCCTAGCGTGCATGAAAGCCCGAAGCATTGAAGTGCGCATTATGCTCGTGCTACGAAACGATAAGTAATATTATCTGATATAATATTACTTCATTTAAGCACACGTTGAGAGCGCCGCACTCATCGCGACACATGCCCTGCAACCGGATATCGTTATCCGGACCCTTGCATCATGTGAATGCCGGAAAGGCTTATACGTTGTTATGCGTAGACATCGCCTTTACACAGTAGGGTTGTCACATCTAGGATCGGCCTCCTGATGTGAATCGTACGGCACTGCGATGCTGCGAGTATAACAGATGCGAGGACGGCTAAGCAAGACAAGACATTCGATACCAGAGAACACTCGTGTGTTCTATATTACTATTGCTATACGCTATTCTACTTAGCCCGAGCTAAGCCTGAACTTCGCTAATCACCGCCGCGTGATGATTGCTTGCTTCCGGCGCTGACGGCGATTTCGTCCATTGCATCGTTCCGATCTGTAAGACTGTAAGTTATATCTCTCTTCGTCTTGAAGTCTTCCGCTGTCCCTGTTTGCTCTCGCTTGCCTTGCTGTACTTGCAAGTGCTCGCGCATTGGTGTCGAAAGTCTCCAGACGTGCAGATACTTATGAGCAAACGCGAACGAGAGGTACAACACGGGCCATTCGCGAACCACAGCTACCTTCCGTGGGTCCATCCTTATTCCAGTGGCTGACACGATGTGGCCCAAATACTCCACCTGAGGCTGCGCCCAAAAACATTTGGCGTGTTTAGCAAACAATTGCTCCCGCTTCATCACCTCAAGCACGAGCTCGAGATGCTTCAGGTGCTCCTCGCGTGTTTTGGAATATATTAAAATATCGTCCAAATAACAGACGACGAACCTGTCGATATACGGTCTGAACATGCAATCCATCACTGCTTGAAATGTGGCGGGCGCATTAGTAATGACAAGAGTAATGTAATGTCCAAATGACAAGACCGTGTACTTGAAGCGACCAAAGGGGGTCCGGAAAGCGGTTTTCGGAATGTCAGAAGCAGCAATGCGTATCTGATTATACCCCTGTTGGAGGTCAATCGAGGAGAAATAAGCTGAGCCTTTCAACTTATCGAGCAGGTCATCGACGCGCGGCAAAGGGTAGCGATTTTTAATCGTGGTCGCATTCAAGCCCTGATAATCAATGCACATACGCAATGTCCCATCCTTCTTACCGACAAACAATATTGGTGCAGAATATGGCGATGTGCTGGGCCGAATCATACCCTTTGCGAGCAGATCCCCCACTTGCCGCTTCATCCGCTCAATTTTGGCAGCCTAACCTGTATATAGGTTGTGAAACGGGTTATGCTCGAGCACAAAAGGGATCTTATAGTCAGCAGGTAACATAGGTGGGAGCCCCAGGATGACAAATGCATCGGTATAATTTGGCAATAAGGGGGCTGCGACCTCAGAATCTTTCACAAGAGACTGTGCGGTGGTAGCAGTCGATTGCACCCAAGGCCTCGCAAGCAATTCATGGATGCCTTCCCTTATCATTTGATAAGCTTCTCTTACATCCTTCAAGCTTGGGTTCTTTATTTCGGCGGACAAATGCTGCTAAACGAAATTAACCGCAGGCTCCGCACAGTTCCGCCCTCCTTTGGTGTGACATCTTAGTACGACAGACAAGGTACCTTAGGCGATAGGTTCCCTTTTGCACAATCGCCAATTGTGCCGGACTCCATATCGATGCGCCCGCGGTACTGTCATTACGTGAAGGCACCCAATGTCCATGTAGTGCTGTCTCCAAGAGACCTTGTTGCTGTTGTATTACGGTACTGGCCTTAGCTCCTTGCTAAGTAAGTAGCCAGTGGCTACACCCTCTATGTGCAAATATAGAGCCTAAGGGTTGCATGCCGTAGTGCAACTGTGACACTGTCACTGGTAGACTCAGTTGAGTTCGGTTTCACTGGTTGATCATATGTATATCCTTAATACATATCCACGTTTTCTCTTCCTTAGAGATTACGGCTCTTTATGGAGGCTTTCCGTACTGAGCTCACAGTACCTATGCTCTGCTCTTCCTATCAACCGGTAGTTATCACTACCACTAGTTTGGGGTGATACAACAAAACTGGTAACGAGACGGTCTTTCTGGACACTTCTTTCTGTGCTTTTCGATAATCATGGACATGGACGTTAGTCTGAAGTTAGAAGCGATTAAAGCTACACTTTACTCTGGTAAATAGAGTATTCTACAACATATTTATTACTGTGAAATTTAGGCTTCGTCGTGCTCCTTGCAGACGACGGCGAGATTTCGCCTGATTCTTATCACGAAGAACAAGCACCTTTGTTGCACAATCTCAGACGCTCCAGTGGAGTGGACATTGCAACACAAACGTTCTTTACGTATGAGAAGGATACGTTTCTGGGTCCCTCCTGGAAAGTAACCTACAATGGCATCTCTTTTTGCCTTGGCTGGAGGACGTAATCGTGTGAATACCTATTCCGGATTACCTAATCCTCGTCCTTTTGCTGTTGCAATGGCTTCTGGTTCTCAAGCTCAGCAAGCTGTGCCAGCTGTTGGTGCATTGCCTGATGCTGTTGACCAACACACGGGTCGCCTTAGCCAATAGTGGCAATGAAACCACTTTAAATTGTATTCCTTCTATGGGAATTGCCAATGAACCTGTGAACGTTTTTGCTGCTGTGCCGCCTGTGCCAGCCACGCAAACGCCTAGCAGGCGCACACGCGATGGGCAAGCTATTTTGCCTATTGCGGAGCAGAGTCCGTCTACGACTCACTCGGCTGCAGAGCTTCCGCTGGTCAGTTTGCCGACTCCGGTGTTGATGCTGGATGACAAACTAGATGCTAAGAAGATTTCCGCCCGGGTTCGTGCTTTCATTCGGGATGTTAACCTATTCTTTGGGTTCATTCCGTGGGGCCAGGACCAGCGTTCCTGCTGTCTGTTCCTGTCTCAGGCACTGCGTGGCACTGCTAAGGTCTGGTATGATGAGTGGTCGCTCTCTCAGACTCAGCTCACCGGGGAATCTATCCTTGAGAATTTGCGCATTCGTTTTGCACCACAAATTCTGTCGGTTGAGCAGGCGGCTCGTCAGAAGCTTGCTGACAAGTCCTTCTATATGCGGACTGGTGAAAATGTCCCTGCATATCATGCCCGCCTTGAGGGATTGTTCCAGGATATTCCTGATATCCACCCTCGTGAGAAACTGTTTTGGTTTCAGCAAGGTTTGTCTGGTGTCCTGCAACCTAAGTGTGCAGCTGACGAGAAGGGACGACCCTTCACCAGGTATGATGACCTTCTGCGTCATGCCTCTGGTGAAGAGGCCCGCATCCTCACTGAACGCCGGTTCCGTTCTGGTGTTCGCTCTAATGCCATCACTATGCAGGATGTGGTTGGATATGACGCTATGGAGGCCTCTGATGGAGAGCCCCCAGCTAAGCGTGTGCGTGCTTACGCACCGCAGGCTGCCGCTGCCGCCGTAGGCACCGGTCCTTCCTCAGCGTCCCGTCCCCATCAGCGTGACAAGCGTCCTAGTTCAGGAGGCAGGGGAAATACACGTGGTATTCTGTTATATTTTTTTTATTCTGAATACCCAAGGACTCCCAAGGAGCCGCACCATGGAAAAGCTACCGGTTCTACCCTCTACTTTGACGGATAATAACAAACCAATGGGACCTACAAATACGGATACCACCACGGCCAACACTGCTCAGTTGCAGATACCAACACCCGGCCAGTTATGTGCCAACCATCCGGCAATAATTACCCCTCCAGCGGCTCAGGATCCATCACCACCACCACAGACAGTCTCAACAGCCCCACCGCCCGGCAATGGTGATGTACCAGAACCCGATCATGATGGTGATGATGCAACAGCTGATGGCCACAGCTAACCCTGCCCAAAATATGCCACCGCCAAAATAAATTGTAGATTATGCGCTTCAAAGTATCAAACCGTCACAACTGCTTATTTTGCATTCAATAGATATGGTGCATTCCTTGATTGTAGCGTGTGTCAACCTGTATATGTGCTGCGGCTTTATATTATCACGTTTTCCTCTTCTTGTAGATTTGTTTGTATCATTATAAATACATAACTCTTTTATCTACTATACTGCCATTTCTCGGGTCGCACTGGTGGTGTTTTGTACGATTGTTTTCACCAATTGAGTAGTTATCTTCGTCATCCCTTATGACCACTACTCCCACTTCTGTAACACAAATGACATTTAGCATTTTTCTGGTTCTTCAAAAACCGCCCCTTTACGAGTAAAAACCCATCCCCGTTCCCACTATATGCCATACTGCTACAGACCCAGCGAACGTTTTCCCGATGTTTGTACAACCCCATGGACTCAGATAATTCAATATACCTCAAAACAATTGGACCAACCTACAATTACTTTGGTTCCACCGTTCACCAATCCTGGGTTAACCTTTGCACGACCTTACCACTTCATTAGGGAAACAATCTCAACCATCACCCCAGATCTTATTAAGGCTTTCCCAATGCTCAAAATCGCCTGGACATACAGCGCTTCTCCAAAATCAGCTGCCTACAATCCACGGGCTTACATGTTGGTCCTTAGTGGAGTAAAGTTGTATATCGCGCGGAGCGGTCCGTCTGGGTTGGCTTCATAGTGTGAACTCCGTGCTGGGGCTCATCGTTGGTGCGGCGCGCAACAAACTGATGTTTGCAGACGATCTGGGTTAGTCTTAATCTGCGAGACATTTAAAAATTGATAGTCGCAGTTTTATGAAATTGATCAGTTTTATTAAATTAATCCATTTTGTTGCAATCAGAGCAACAAAATGGCAGAGCCGAGGCGCAGCGGTCCTCAGGTTTTGATGTGGCTCTTTTGGGTGCGTGAGGACATTATCGCACATAAGGAGGTGATTTCACGTCCTTACGCGTCACTAGTTTTGTTTGGGAGACAACAATAAATTATTATATCTTGAGAGCGTTCACAGATTTGTCCTGAAGAGGCTTCTTGGAAGCCTGAGGCGGGGTAAGAACTTACGTGGGGAGCAGGTGGTGGCGTCGCTGGTTGATGGGTTAACCAATGGTGTGGTAAAGTTGTTCTTGACAGCCCGACGAATAGATAATAAGACGGCGGAATGATCTGCGAGGGGATTGTAGATCCGCTGATCGTTTGGATGGTGGCGGGTAGTAGCGTGGTAACTCGATGGGAGGGAAGTAATAGGCTTAGCCTTTGGCAGTCTGAGGTCGTGGAGTCAGAGGTCGGAAAGATAGATTTTGTTTCGGAAACTTTTGCTATTTAATCGCAATCTGCATGTACGGGAGACCGAGTTTAGGAGGATATTTTTTGGCGCGGTGCTATGGGAAAGTTTCTACGGATATAAGTCCGTTTTTATTTCCCGTTATATTTTGCATGTTTGAGATAAAGTGTTGTTTAAGGAGTGGAAATTTTATTCTGGACGGGATATAAACACCAATTTTTGCAAGGGATTTGTTGTTGCATGGATGTACGATATACGAAAAGAATAGAGAAGCCAGTATCATCTTGACACCATATTGCTACATAATTTATCAGATATTTAAGCACGAGTAATTAGTGATTGCCCCTGCTGCTGCTGCTACTGCTGCTGAAGGTCCCTGTTGAGCCCATGCTGCTGTCGGTGCCAGCAAGGCTGGGAGCGGCGCAGTGCGGCTGTGAGAGGTGGTGCTTGCAGCATTTTTCTGGTGAAGCCAGAAAGTGGTGAAGTACGCCAGAGCCGAGAATAACACCCCACGCCTATGGTAGATGAATAGATAGCGCGACAACAAACCCGCACCAGCTTGAGCACAGCTCAATGGGGAACAACCCTTATCCGTCTAATGAACACTCGCGGATATCCGTCCGCCACTGATGCCTTAACAGCACATGCCGCAACTGCACTGCTTGTGTACATACATATCGTCACTGCCCCTGATGGCACAAGACGTCCGTTGTCTCAGCACTCGCCGAAGTGGGGCAGCGCAGCAGCATTGAAGGACAGCAGTGCAGCGCCCATTTAGTCTCTGTGTGTGTGTGTGTGTGTGTCATCGTGTGTGTCTACAGCTTGTTCCATCTACAGCTCCAGCGATTCGGCCTCCTCTTCCTTGCCCCGCTCCCGCAGCAGGTCTTTTAGCACTCCCAGTGTCATCTGCGCGTGCGGGTGTCTAGGGCCCAGCGCCGCACGACACACGTCCAGAGCCCTCCGGTAGAGCTCCTCCGCCACCTCCAGGTCCCCGCCCTCCCGCACAACAGCCGCGAGGCCAACCAACGTGAAGGCCACCTGGCGGTGCCGCGGCCCAACCGTGTCATGGTAAATGTCAAGCGCCCGCCGGTACAGTGCCTCCGCCTCCACCAGCTTGCCCAGCTCGTGCAGGCAGCCGGCCAGATTGGACACGGCCTGAGCAGTCAGGTTGTGGGAGGCGCCCAGGTTGCGCTGTTGGGCCTCCAGGACTTGCCTGAGGAGCAGATGCGTATCGGGTCAGCAGTGGGGGCGCGGGAGGAGAAATAAAGAGCGGGGTCGAAGGGGCAGGGGTGAAGAGAGGGGAGACTGTAGGGACAGACAGACAGACAGGCGGACAGACCTGGGCTTTCTGTCCACACACATCCCACCCCACCCCAGTTCAGCTCAGCTCAGCTCAGCCAACCAAGCACACATCAGCCAATCTGCGAACCAGTCGTACAACTCGCAACCGTCACGTCGCATTCGAGGTCCACTTTAACCATGCCGTCCGTGAGCCCCTACCTGCCCCTCTGCCGCACCTCCCACCTCCTCCTGCCTCCCACACCTCCTACCGCACCTGTACAGCCCCTCCGCCTCTGCATGCTGCCCCTCGTACGACAGCTGCATGGCGAGGTGGGTGATGGTGGCGGTAGTGTGGCGGTGTGTCGCTCCAAGAGCCTCCTGCCGTACAGCCAGGGCCTCCCGGTACAGAGGCAGCGCCTCCTCCCCTCGGCCCTGCCCCTGCAGGCAGCTCGCCCGCAGATGCAGCGCCCCCGCACACTCCACACTGTCATGGCCCCGCAGCTGCTCGTACAACTCCACCGCCTGGGCCGCGAGGGACTCAGACTCCTCGTACTCGCCCGTGTAAATGAGAGCCTCACAACGGATCAGCAACGCGGCAGCGTACGACAGCTGCTGATCACGATCCGGCGTCACCGCTGCCGCCGCCGCTGCCCCTACCCCTGCCGCTGCCGTCACATCCACCAGCTTCTGTGTGAGCATCAGGTACTGCGGGCTCATCCACGCATTGCCGATGGCATACAGGAAGTCGCTGTTGCCTAATGTGGCAAGAAGGGCCGTGTCCCGAAGGAGCTGCGGACTTAGAGACAACGGGCCGCAATCGCTCAGGAGCGGCCGGTTCCCTGCCGCCGCCGCCGCCGCCGCCGCCGCTCCCGCCACATCCGCCAGGAACTGCTCCACATCCGACCAGTGCGCCGCCACCTCCGCCGTCATCACTTTGAGCGCCTTGGCCTCGTGAAGCTGCTGCCAGCGGGAAAGCAAGCTGGCGGCGTAGCGGGCAAAGCGCTCACGAACTGCCGTACGCAGTGCTGGTGGTGCTTCCTCCGCCAGCAGCTTGCGGGCGACGTCGCGGACGTGTGAGTGCATCATGAAGCTGTCGTCTCCGTGTTGCAGCACCACACTGAGGCGGTGCAAACTGGCCAGCTGGGCACGCACCTCGTGCTCGGAGGAGCCGCCCACGCCCATCACCACGGCAGCTGACGACGCCGTCAAGACACCCGTAAAGGCACACACCTGCATCGCCACCTTCTTAATTGCGGCCGGCAACGACCGAAGCACCATCTCAACGAACAGAACTGTCGTGTCCTGCTCCTGCTTCCTTTCCGTACTTGCCGTATCGCCAGTATCGTTTGTTACTACCGTGCCGCTGCGCCCAGCCGTGGCGTCTTGTACATCCTCCAGGGTCAATCGGCCAGCTACCAGCGCCTCCGAAACCAGTCGTACGGCGAGCGGCACACAACCGCATGCCTCCGCCACAATCCGCGCCTCCTGACCCGTCAGCACCCCCTGAGCCAGCTGCTCTACCAGCGCCGCCGCCACAGTGGGGCTGAGGGGCTGGATCCGATACGTGTACGGCTGCGGCATGTTCTGTACGGCAATATCCACACGTGCGGTGACAAGCACCTGGATATTGGCACTCACCATAAGCAGCTGCGCCAGAACCTCCGACAGTGTCGTACCGCCGTCCGCCGCCGCCGGGTCCTCTGCGTTGTCAATGAGGACGAGCAGCGAGCCGCCCAATCGGTCGGCGGCGCAGAGCTTGGCCAGTGACGTCAGCAGGGCCTCCATGCCGCCGTGCTCACCGCTCAGGCCGGCAGCCGCCCGCAGCCGCATCACCAGCGCGTCTCGGGAAAAGGCCCCGCGGCAGTCGACGTATAAGGCCCCCGCAGAGACGTGCTTGCAGCGCCACAGCCGCCACGCCACGTCCACGGCCAAGCAGGTCTTGCCCACGCCACCAGCAGCCACCATGGCGGCCACCCGACTGCCAGGTTTTTGAAACCATTGCATTAGCTCCTTCGCCTCAGGATCCCGGCCGCCGTACTGTTCGTACGTTGTGTCGAGGACCGGTAACTGGCAGGGGGCGGAGCTGGAATCTGATGCCTCCTCCAGAATGTTCTGTACGACATATACGTGTACAACACGTGTTGATTGATTCTGTTAGCAACTCCGGGGGCCCCCTCCGGGTAATACTTCTCTTCTCCTCTTTTGCACTCTCTTAATATCGCTTATTTCAACATCCCCCGTGAGCAGTACCTGCTCCATGGCTCCTAGGAGAGCCTAGTGGGGCTCCCATAGGGTTACCATTCTTTTATCACATTATCTCGATTCGCACGAAATGAACCCGTGACCCAAAGTGCCGCGCCCAACGCGTTTGTATCACTCTTGCTACCATATTACATAGGTGAAATCTCCGTATGTTATTAACTTATTATAAACGTATAAGACGATAATTACGGGACATGTGATACTCAATGAAACCTTAACGCACTTGCCGGCAGCAGAACCTCATTGTCTTTGTTGCTCTGTGACCCGTGGGTCCATTCTTGTGCAACCCGTGGGTCCATTGGTAATTGACATACTCCAATCCCCACCACCACCACCCGGCACACTGACCTTAATACACGACACGATATCGGCTTTCTCGGGCAATCTCCGGAGCTCAAAAACGCTCAATGAGACGGGGTCCTCGTAGTCCTCAATCTGGCCTTTGAACATTTGGTGTGCAGCTGCACTGCCCAAAAGAGTTTGCAGGTCGGACACTTGTACAGCAGGTACGGGCACGTCCACAAGGCGTTCCGGGAAGACCATCCAGAACTCGTGCCAGGGGATTCGTAACTCAAATTTTATGACTTTGCGCCAAAAGACCCGCAGCACTGAGTTGCGGATGTTGGAGTGCGGCCCCTCCTCATTGTTTGCATTCAGGATCTCGATTGCCTGGCCCAGCTGTGGGGATGAGGCGGCATCGGGGTGTTGGGGGCGAGGCGATAGGCCTTATGTTGTTTGAAATTTTTTTATTCAACGGGACCTTTGGTGCAAAGCACCTCGTTGTGAAACGGCTCACAACTCTGTGAGGCCGTTGTTAAAACATTGGTGTTTACGACAGACTTCAGGCTTTTTTATGGACTTTAAGACAAATAGAATTCCTAAACTACCAACGGGTCTTTGACCCTCCATGTCTAGTTACATTGAGTCCTGTCACAGTAACAATCGTTGGGCTTACGGGGCTACGCCCTTGCTGAAGACAACGTGTTTGTTTGCCGAAGGTAACGATAAGGACGACGGAGAGGGCAAGCGGGAGGGGGGTGGATGGGTGGCAGTAGCAGTAGCAACAGGAACAGCGACAACGATAACAATAGCAGTGCGCATTGGCAGAAGCATAGGCAATTACAGGCAGCAGTAGCTATACCATGGTCAAGGTTAGCTGACTACCGGCGCCCAGGTGCTGTCGTACTCGGTCCATCTTGGCGCGGTCCTTGACCACCTCCTGCGGACCTCCAAGCTCCGAAACCAGCGCTCGCAACGCAGATGACTCGTCCTGCATCGGTACGTACACATCCGTACATTCAGACACCTTCACACACTCGCTCCATGATGTAGCTTCAGATGGGCACGCACACTTTGGCTTCCCAGGATGCGATGTGAACTGCTCAGTTACCACACAAATACAAAACACGCCGTGGGAATAGACTGTTACATCGTGGAACACACCACCATCCTAGGGCGGGTGGATCTGCTCGTACTGGCCGAGCTGATACCGCTTCGGCCCCCTCTTCCGCCTGTCAGATCCCCCTTGACGCGGTGTCCTCCGAGGACGACTGCATAATGTTACCGGTGAAACAAAATGACCAATTTTAAGAGAGAGAGAGAGAGAGAGAGAGAGAGAGAGAGAGAGAGAGAGAGAGAGAGAGAGAGAGAGAGAGAGAAGGAGAGAAGGAGAGAGAGAGAGAGAGAGAGAGACACAGGAGAATGATTACAGAGGGACAACGGTCACACCAAAGAGCCATTAAACTTTGCTCCTCTTTTCTCTATCAGTTAAATTGCAGAACGGGAATATTGGATATAACTGGATAACAATCAACCAATTTTTCGGTTAGATTTCTAGCCCTTCGAGCCCCTCTGTCAGTATTAGTGTGCTCTCGTGCAGCTGGCGACATTCACCTTAAAATTGGGTTGGGATTTGACGAAAGCGGTTAAGTCCTCAATTTCCTGTCGCACTGCCGCCACCTGGGTGTTGGTGTCGAGACCCACAGACAGAGAGGCGTCGGCCACGAGGGACTGCAGCTGCGAAACCAGCTGGTCGTACTGCTCCGCGTCCGTTAAACTGCACCAGATGCGCATGAGCCATCCCGACCCGGAATATTCTAAAGCAAACTGACGAATGCGTTCCAGACAGTTGACGAAGTCGTCCAGTACGACTTTATACGTATTTTTGGCCTGTGTACGAACAAGGTAGCAGATGTTAACGTAGACGGACGTTTTTGAAAGAAGTGCTTTTCCAAGTAATAGGTTTCTCTTACATTTCGGTGTTGTGGGTTTGCACTTGGTGGGAGGTAGTCGCGGCATGGGAAATGCAAGCTGGATGGAGGGGCAGTGAACACTGGTGCCGTAATTTTGACGTACTCTTGCCATATCGACGCTCAATGGGGGTAAAGCATGACAGTGTTTGCCGTACCACCCCTGGCTATCTTTCATTGTCGCTTGTGCTGTCATATGTACGGCATCATGTACGGCATTGTTACCTGTAAGGCCTGTTGGTTGAGATAAATGACCTTCATGAGATTGGCGGCGCGGGTAGCCAGGTCCTCAAGGTTTTGGCGGTGAGCCACAGCGCCGCGTACGACAGCGATCACATCCAGCAGTACAGCCGCAGCTGGTCCACCTGCGCACCACCATGCCGTCCGGGTAGGGCTGACGACGCAGTCGTCACAAACTAATATTCATTACTCTTCCAAAACACGATCCATTCCGTTTCTGGTTGGTTGGTTGGATTGTTGTGACAATTTATGCAGAATGCGGGAATAGCCCCACGCATGGTTATGTGTTACGTCGAGAGAGATCACGAGATTCGGAAATTGAAAACCAGACTGGAAAATATCAATCATTCAAGGGTTTTAGGGTATTGTGGTGTGTCGGCTTACAAGTGTCGTACGTAATGGTATCCTCTTGATCTGATCTCGGTCATTTGGGTCCTTTTGGGTCCATTTGAATCCATTTGGGTCAATTTGCGTCGTTCGCGTCTTGCAACGTATCATGGATTTGGGTCGACGTCATTTGGATTTGAAATTAGTTAGCTTCAAACGTTAATTTGTAAGCCCAACGCGAAGTCCACAGGCAGTAGCGAATGTCGATATATATGTTGGGTGTATGCGGTTCGGGCCCCCAGGCCTTCTCTCTCCCCTGTCGGACCCAATGCCCATGGCGTCAGTGCCCGGCTCCCTGGACCGGCTGGTACTTATCCTGAAGAAATAAGGACCAGTATTGGCCAAGGGGGCCAAATGGTACTAATGCTGCCAAACCGCCAGAGTGGATGGCTGCCACCAGTCAAAAGAACTAGGGGAATTGCTAGGATCTATATAAACACCAGCGTAAAGTGTGTCAAAGTAAACATTTTTTGTCAAGAAATCATGTTTAATATTGGCATGTGTAGTAACATTCGCGCCTGGGGGTTACCTGGGGGCGGCAGCAGGTCCTTGATATCCGCCACTGCAGCGAGGATGTTTTCAAATCCAGCGAGTGCGACTTTCTGCAATTTGATTTAAGGGGGCCGGTTTAAGGTGATCTTATTCATGAATCACATGGACTTACATCAGGTACGTGAGATAAAATCCAAATGGTGGGTTGGTCGGTGTTGGGTTAAGTATTCACGGCCATCTATCAAGTTCCGGTCGCAAATGCAGTGGACAGCCGAACACCTGCCTTGGCAATTGCAGCCGCAGAACCTTTTTGATCCTGAGATTCAACTGAAGCAGCATCCTTCTGGACGGTTCGGGAGTCGGCCACCGAGCCAGCCGATGTGCTTTGTCGGCAGCCCATGCCAAGAGGGTTGTGTTCACCACGGCGATAGACCGACTTAATAAATATGGTTTATAACATAAGTTTTCATATCATATCGATTACATCGTTAATATCATTGAAGTAAATAGGCATGGCAAGGAAGCTTTCATGTGTTAGAAACTCCTTATGATAAGGTTGCTTCGCGTAGGATAATACCAAATATTAAGTCATTATATAATGATGCTTTTGGCTAATGATCCTTGCTTTGCTCCAAGTGTCGCCGTATTGTAGTGACGGCTTTGACACAGCTTTGCTTTTTTAGGAATGTCCGAAAATTTTTAGGCACAAATAGTTATACATGATTTCACCACCATAAATGCCTTACATCTTAGAGACTCCGGGCTTTCGCTGTCGAATGGTGATGGGCGCAGTACAGAACAAGGAAAGTACAAACCGTTACCCTGCCAAAGTTTGCACTTTTTGAAACGCACCTAGAGAGTAGTGAAAAAATATAAAATCTTGAATACTGCCATACCAAATTTTGCACAATGCAGTGGATGCGGGCCAGAGCAGATTCTCTGATGCAGGCAAGCAAGGGTGCCGTCACCACGCATCACACACCCGAGCCGCTCAGGAGGATTAGGTGGGTCTGTTTAACGGCATTTGGTTAAATTTTGTTAAAATGCCGTTAAACAGACCCACCTAATCCTCCCGAGCGGCTCGGGTGTGTGATGCGTGGTGACGGCACCCTTGCTTGCCTGCATCAGAGAATCTGCTCTGGCCCGCATCCACTGCATCGTGCAAAATTTGTGCAAGGTTTGTTCCTGCTCTTTCCGTTCCGTTTATAAATCAAGGCATCATCATCATCATCATCATCATCATCATCATCATCATCATCATCATCATCATCATTATCATGAAGAAACATCGTCATTTTTTTAAGCTTTATTAATTTTTTTAGCGTTTGCAAGAATTGCACAGCACCAGGGAGGATCGAAGTATCCGAAGCATCTTTGCTAAATGAATGAATCCCTTCCACGTTGTATGTGCGCCCTTTTCCTGAGGGCCTGCTGCTGCGGTTGAGGCGGCTGCAACGTTACCCGGAACCTGTTACCCGGAACCAGACAGAGCCTTCCCAAGCCAAAAACGCAGCAACTGAGGGCCCACTTCACAAAATGTGATGTTTTCTTGATCCTATGGGGCTTCTCTTCACACTTCTAGGTGTGACATGCAATGCCCCTAGCTGGTAATGATAAGACAGGTAGCTGCCGCATCAGTGTATACACTGCAAAAATGTCATGTAAAGTGCGCCCTAGAGAGAGCGAAAATGAACAAGGAAAATAGTATCATGAAATAATTACAGCAAGATAACGCATCACAGCGTGAGGAGGGGATGTGACGTGACAGCGAATAGAAACGCTGCCCAGCGGGCTCGCGCTCGTTGGGTCTGTGCTGAAGCAGCAGCATCGGCAGCAGCAGCCAGCAGTGACAGCTTGGGTTCGAGGCTCTCGCCTAATGCAAAAACGACACAGCAGCCGGCGGCCGACTCTCATGTCTTTTTTGGGTGTGCAACACAACTCCTCTGTGTGTTAATAACGGCACGTAACAGTAATCAGCGAGTACGGATAGTCCTCACACAGCGCCGATGTTGGAGTGCTGCAGAGGATGTGTGCTGGGGTGATGCCTGCCTGCCGGCCTTCACAAATACACACACGCGCGCTCACGCGCGCGCTCACGCGTGAACAGAACACTTGTTGTTAAACACAATGGAAATAAAACTACCACCAGGAGCTTTAATCGGTACACCCTATAAGCAACCGCTACCAGGATGTAATAACAACGAACAAAAAACAACAAGCCTTTGGCGCTATTTCGATGCTACTCGTATACAACCAACTTATTCAAGTGTGCACATAATGTACTGTTGTACTACTTCTACACAAACCCAAGATATTTCAGACGCAACTTGGGCTTTCACACACGCATGTCGGTAACAAACTCCGTACATGAAGTACTGTCGTATTCATCGTCCTGTCGTATTCATCGTACGTATCACACAGGCGCTCTCTTTAAGTACTACGACAGGTGTACACTATACCGTTAGGTGTCGTTATGCACACCGCGCCTTGCCGATAATAGAGCGATTGGATTGTCGTTAACGGTTAACCGCCCTGGCACATGTAGCCCTTGCAGTTGTAGCCGCGCACGATGTGTTCCCTCGGGCAATCTTGCACGGTGTCGCAGCAGAAACAGTTGAGATGGCGGAACGGAGGTGCCAGGACACGGCCATGCTCGCCCTCGAATGTGCCCAAAATGAACTCGCGCGTGTGGCCTGGGACCTTGAGGGCGGTGTGACAGACGTCCAGCCAGTTCAGCTCGCGCCCGCAGCCCTTGCAGCAGCTATTCGGAGATGCCTTCATGCGGAAACCGTACTGTCAGGAGGGCGAGCGGGCGAGCACAAGTAGTAGAGCGATTATCATAGAAACTACAACATTATTCAATACGTTTAAGGATTTGGGGAAGAGATTTTAAGCGGAATGATGTGGGTCATTATGATTATGGCGGAAGCATTCTCAGGAAACCCAGGAAGGCTAACAGGACTGGACGGATGGATGGATGGATGCTGCGGAGTGGAGCGAGGACGCGGAGGTCGCGGACGGGAAGGAACTGATAAAGAACGAGACGGGAAGGACGTTGAGGAACGGAAGGAAGGAAGGACAATGACAGCGTTGCCAGCACGCAGGTTACCGCATTTGGGTCAACGCGCACGATGTAGATTGATTGGGAGTAGATTCTTGGGGAAGGCAAGAATGGATACATGGCACTATTTTGAGTGCGAGCACAGCCGCACTCAAAGCAATCCGAAGAGTGCTTTGCCTCCGTCACCATGCTTTACCAGTACATTGTACAAGTGGGCGCCACGTATTCCGCGAACACGCCGTTTCTCATTCCGGCTCCACAAGATAAAATGTTTTTCATTGCATCACTATGAGTAGGAAGTTTGTCTCCAGGCATTGCCCGCAAGTGCGCAGGTCCATGGCCAAGTTCCGAGGGATGGGAATCTTGGACACAATCACAAGTGCAGACTTTCTACCGTAAATAATTTAAGATAATTCCAATAACCTACGTCAGTGAAGGTACCGGACGCCACGCCAAGCAGCTCCTCGATAATCTTCACATCCGCTTGCGGAGTGACCACCTCGGTCAACTCCAGCTCATTGTACGCCTTCTCCGCCTTAACAAAACCAGAGATAACATCAATTGAGTTTTCTATCTGACAGGAGAGGGAGTGGATTCGGCTACGGCATCAAAGTCTGGACATGCCAGGCGGGCCCCTTCCATTACAGGAATCAAGCCATACGTATAGATGATTGTAATATACATAATTGTAATATTGATAGCGCAGCAAGTGGGGTTACGATAGTATTTGCAAGCCGGTTACTGGGACATTTTCGCCATCCCTTACCTCCAGGAACTCCTGCTCAGAAACGTTTGTGTTGAGCTGGCGACCGCCATTGTACACAAGAGCAGTCGCCATTGCAGCCAGGCTACCTCTATACCGTGCTGCACCGTGGCTTAAGTGTCAACACCCGGGCGGTCCTGAGTACCCTCTGCCGTCTGCCCAAACACCAAGGCCAGAACACGGACCCGGCAAGGTCTCTTTCTTCCACAAGTATTATCCCTTCCGCCAAAATTCCGCCGCGCGCTTGAACGCAGAAGTTATGAAAACGATAGGTGATTTATTCGCCTGGCTACAAAGTGTCGTACTGTACTGACGAACGAACAAGCCTCAGCAACTTGGAAACAGTACGACATTTCGCAACCTAATGCCTACTGAATATAAGCCGAGATGATAGGATGAAAACGCCAAGGCGGGCGGTGTATCTGACATGTAGTTATCTTTCTTATGACTAATGTGTCGATCTTTATAATCATTGACAAGAGCGCGTTAAATAGTAATTACATTAATGTTAAAGTTAACATTAAAATTAATGTTAAGGTCCAGCTTGGATTATTAATTGTATATTCATGCCGCATGCATGCCTGCGATTGTGTCCAGCAGATTACATTCCGCACACCCATTGAAGTTGATTTTACCATGGCGAATATGACTCACTCCACTTCCATTTATGCCAGCTTCCAGTTGACATACCTGGGCTTGCAGAAGGGTATCGAAGGTACACGTTTTCTTCGTACCGACTACGACATAAAGCGGTAGCCCTTGCGAATGAGAGATAGAGATCAAGAACAAGTAACATTCTTCACAAAACCCTTAAATCGTTTCAGTGCCCAGCCCAGCCCTCCCACAGTCCCCAACACACAACCACGCGTTTATTTATTCGGATGGCAGTTGGGAAAAGCAACGAATGGCAGAAACCCTCACATATGAATCGTGTTCAGGCACGACTGTTGTGGCACGACTAATATGCCCCTGGAGTTCCAGATTCTACCCCGGCCGAAAGCGGGCCAAAAGACCCTATAGTTAAGGGCAGGGTGCCCCCATGTCGATGGACGGTGACGACCCCAATTACAGTGACCTGCGAGCTGACCAGTAGCGGAGTTGACGCCTTAGTTGTTTCGGCAGATTCCGCTGGATGCTGGTGGTGGGTGCTGAACCTGGGAAAACCACTGATTTCGGAGAAGTCGGCATGGGAGACTGGATGAGGGTGCCCCGAAACACCGGGGAAGGTAGGGACTGCCAGGTTAGTGGCCACGGGTGATGTACCCCCCTATCCTACACACATATGAATCGAATCGCTCGTCAAATAACGTGACGGATCAGCGAATCACCATTTACCAGGTTTACCTCAGGCGCACCGAGACGGGGATCGATTCATTCCGAACGGAACCCCTTGTGGGGCCCCCGCTAGGTGCGAGCCCAACTCGAACCCTGAAATTCTCTTTCCCCTCTCTCCGCACACACACATACACCTACACATACACATACACCTTCCAAACTCCCCGGTTGTGTTCCCCATCACACACAGACGTGCGGTGCGCGTCTTCGAGGTTCAAAATAGCAATCCGCCGGTCTAATCCGTGTCGTCACGACTTACTGATGTGGAAACGAATATAGTTCGTACAATTCGTACGTATAAACGTATTCGGCAAAAAGGAAATATGAGGAGTACCGCGACGTGTATGTTGTGACATCCACTCCTTTCGATCAGACTTAGGGTTTGCAGCGCTGTACGAATGAGATAGCTGATATCATGTCTGTCTGCTGCCAACCAAGTGCTGTCACCAATTGTTCATGCTGTCGTCAGGAAGTTGCCATTATTTAACATATTGGGAGCCATGTGACATTGCCGCATAAAAATCAAAATCAAGTAAGCTGCAATAATCGATGGCACTGACGTCCGACAACATGTATGTACAAATCATACAATCATACAATGTACGACAATTGTTTGATCCTTGCCCCATGACTAATCCCTCATGGGTCCAGTCCCCCGGTAGGCGTTGCTAATCGAACTGGGCAGGGGAAGGGGAAGGGGAAGGAAACGATGGCACATACAGCCGTACAGCTGTACACACATACACACACGTACATTTACTTATACCTTGTTTACTGTATAAAAGGCACAGAGACCCACTCGGGTGGTTTTTTACTTACATAAAGAAACTCCTTGTTTACTTGTCAGTTTCACAAGCGCTCGTATCTTGTCAGGTGACAGACATTTACACTGTTCGTACATATACGACATCGGACACAAACACATACACACACGTACCGTGTGACGTACAAAGCACTACACCGCTGGCGCGACGCCACCGCAAAGGCCCAGATACAATCGAAACGACATTGGACACAAGATGGGCCTTATAATGAAATACCATAAATACTGCAGACGGGGGTCGCATCGCTGGTACGATAGTTGCACGCATGGTTGCTGCCGTACAGAAACTTCTGTAGTTCGCCAATCAGCCATGCATCACAATATCGTACGTACGGCGGCGACCAACACCGAAAGATGCCCGTCGTACCGTACCTATGATGCAGTCGTACGACATGTGCCTGCTCCCCATGCACTTCTCTGGAGCGCCGTCACATACCTAGGATACGTGCGTGTGTGTATGTGTACATGCACGCGTGCACGTACACTTAGCCTTCGTCCTCCCAATATAACTGTGCACGCTGGCGGTGTGCAACCGATTTCGTACTGCCGTACCACGATTCCGTATCGAAATTGCAGCCTTATGGCCATGCGTCCACACCTTCCTCCCTCCTACCCGCTTCTCCGCAGTTTGGGGAGGGGGAGGCTGGGGGAAGATGACAGCAACGAATGATACCAAAACCTCTCTAAATTTACCCACGCACGTACGGAAACGCGCACGACAACATGTACGGAGAATGGTAGAGAAAGTACTACAGCAAGTGTACCCTTAACCGCCGTCGCGATAATTGTACAGTATATTCTTACGTCCCCCTGTCCCGCAAACACACACGAACGCAAACACAGCACGTATATACACACAGCATCATCGGATCGTACGACCAGGTCCACGTTCCCCCACCCAAACCCCAGTCCCCGCATCTTTCAGACCAACTCGATCCATATCCAGATCCAGATTGCCGAAAATTATCATTCGCCGTCTGGAAAGACGTACGGACGGTACTGCCAGGACACTGTAAAGCGCTGGCAGAAATGGCTACGATGATGACAACGATTGGACTGCTAGACGAACGACCAACGACCAACGACTATCCTCGTTCAAGCTACCTTTTCCTTCCTTCCAGTAACTGGTGACAACAGCAGCAACTGATGCCGATTTCCCACCCCCCGTCCTCGGCAGCTGGTGATCAAGTCAAGCTCCCAATGGATCACCGGCTGCTGGTGGACGACACGAGGGAGGGGAGGAGGGGGAAAGGAGGCTGGGGGAGGGGGAGGAAGGCAAAGACACGAAAGCTGTAGCTGCAGGCCTCGGAACTGTAGCAGTTGTGTACGAGAGAGCGGAGAGGAGGATGGTGTTGTGGGGAAGTCATGGCTTCAGATAAGCTGCTCTCAACAATTCCTTCGTCGCCTTCTACTCCCAGCTTCACCTTCAACATACCGCACACAAAAACACAAATACACACACGCACGTTTCCAGGCGAAAACTCCTAATCATACGGCAGCTGTACATACTTGTTGGGTACTTATCAGCAAACCCCTTACCGCCAGCTGACTCATACCATCCACGGCCATAAACGACGATGTAACCACTATAACCGACAACATGAACCATGCATATGATGCATCGACAACGGTGGTAACCGACAAAAAACGTGATAGCCAACAACCGTCAACCGCTCCCCAACCTCGGCTTTGTGAAGATTGAAATCCACGGATAAAATCGCCCCTCCAAACGGATAACTGAATAAAACCCCTTCCTCCCCTTCCCCCCTTCCCCCTTCCTCCTACACATCCATCACCCCTTCGATCCTCCCGTACAATGCACCGGCAATCCAGCTCCGAGACCGCCAACCCATAGCGCGCGCGCTGCGCCGCCGCAACATCTACCTCATAATACACAAATGCACGTACAAAGAACGTACAACATTAATGTACAACACTGCCGTACAGGACGTGTCGCGTGCGTACGCTTAGCCCTCCTAAAGGAGGTGGAAAATGGATCTTCCGCAGCCCTGCTGCATATCTTGCGATTGTACAAACCACTTCTACTGCGGTGGCGGCGACAGCTACTGCCGCCGCCGCCGCCGCTGCTGTGACTGCTTGGATGCAGGCGTTTGCCCGTCTGCCTTCCCCAGAAATTATTCCGAAGAGCTTCAACAGTTACCATCCCTGGAGTGGGTGTTTTCCCCCACCTCTACCGCGCTCGTGCTCTCTCATGTCACAAATCCATAATAAGCACAATAAGCTCTATGTGACCCACGGGTCGGTGAGGTCCAATATTGACATGGACCCATGGGTCAGCAGCTCTTTAGCCGTCATCGTCATCTCTCCCGCCCTCCATACACTCACAAGCCAAATGGTAAACCCTATTGCGAAACAGTCGACTTCCCGACTTCACACCTCCCCTCCCCCCCCCGAAAAGTCGAGCTCGCAGGGAATTGACCGAGCGAATGTACGAGGAAATGCGTGCCAATGCCCCTCTTGCCGTACAGATCCTCGTCGCTTTGTGAGAACGGACGGACGGTGTTGATCAGACGGTGCGGTCAGGCAAAACCCAAACCCATGTCAGCGGGCGAAAAGAACTGCCATCCAAAGCTCCATGACCCATGGGTCATTGAGGGACCAAATTCACCTCACCTCCGCCGCCATTGGCTGTGGCGACGGCGCGTCCTCAGCCTCGAGCACCTCCACCGCCTCGTCGGCCGTCATAATCCGCGCACCGGTGCCATCCACCACAGCCGCCTCGTCCAAAACCACCACCGGATTCTGTTGGCAAGTGCGAGGGAAGAAACCGGAAGTTACGGGGTAAAACACGAAAATCACATGTACGTCACACGTTTCCCCTCCCCACCCCATCCCACTCCACCCCACCCAATACCAGTTTCCGCCTTACCCCTCACCTCCCACCTTTCCCCCTCATCCCCCACCCGCCAGCCCTCACCCCCCCATCTTTCCCGCTCATCCCCCACCCGCCACCCCTCACCTCCCACCTTTCCCCCTCACCCCTCACCCCTCACCTTTCCCCCTCATCCCCCACCCAAACCATTAAAACCCTAGGACCCATTTCCCCCGACTGTCACCCTTTCCCTCCCCCCCCCCTCTCACACCTGTACGTGCACGTCCGGCAGCTCGAACATCGTGTTGACCATCAGGTTCTCCAGAAGGCACCTCAAACCCCGCGTGCCCGTGCCCTTCTTCTGCGCGGCACGGGCCACTGCGCGCAGGGCGGCGCGGCTGTACCGGAACCGAGCCCCGTTCATGGCCAGCAGCTGGGCGTACTGCTTGCACAGCGCATGCCGGGGTTCCGTGAGGACGTGGACCAGCTGATCTTCCGTGAGCTCCTGAGGGGGAGGGAGGGGAGCAGGAAGGCACGTGTGTATGTGTGTATGTGTATGCGTGTAAGTGTAACCCCGACCCCGACCCACCCTCCCTCACATGTATATACATGTATATAGATGTATATACACACACGCACACGTCCCCCCACCCAGCTACCCACCTGTAGCGCCACCAGTACGGGCAGACGACCAACGAATTCCGGTATGAGGCCGTAGTTGATCAGGTCGCTGTGTTGGACGTCCAGCAGGATGTCGGCATTGACCCGTGGGCCGCCCGGTCGGCCGAGACTGGCGGGACGAACCTATGCCCCGAAACCACCGGAGTGAAGAGGTGAGGGGAAACAGAAAGTGATACTACATGACATGAAAACATGAAAACTAATTTAAACATCGAAACCTCCAAACCCAACTTTTGAGTCAAGATGAAGGGCTGGAAGCCCCTCAAGACTGGTGGCATCGAAACATCACTTAGCGACTTGTTCGTAACATACGCTGTACGGCCTTTCGCTCATCCTCTGCCATTAAGTATATCGTTTATTCGTCTTCCCCTTCGCCCTCTCCCCTTCCACTCCTACATCCCCCCCTTCCACACACACACACACACACACCAGCAGGCCCCCACGTACTTTGTTTCCGAAGCCCAAGGATCCTTGCACTCGGGTGTCCAACATCTGGCGGTCCAGGTCCACGAAGGCGCCACCGACAATAAATAGAATGTCGCGGGTATCGACCTGGCGACGTGTACGTGACAAAGCAAAAGTGACATAACAAAACAGACTTTCTTCCAAAAATTATAGCAAGGAAATTGCTTTCACATCACCGAAGAGAAGCGTAGATTTTAACAACAGGGCGACAGGGCGCAAACCCAAACACACACGCACACAGAAACACACATACACAAACCTGGATGAAGTCCCCTCGTGGATTTTTCCGGCCTCCTTTCTCCGGCACGTTAACTACCGTACCCTTTGGGGGGCGGGGGACGGCGGGGGGGGACTCTTAAGGGCTTTGTCACGGGATGCGGTGTTACAGAGAGAGAGAGTTAAACGGGCGCGAACAATGAACCCAACCTCCTGCTCCCGCCTCTCCTGCCTCCTCCCCTCCCCGACCCCTTGCCCCCCCCCTCCCCGCCCCCCTGCCCTTCACCTCCCCGACCCCTTGCCCCTCCCCTCCCCGACCCCTTGCCCCCCCCTTCCCGCCCCCCGCCCCTCACCTCCAGCATTTTGAGCAGCGCCTGCTGCACGCCCTCCCCGCTGACGTCCCGGGTCAGCGTGAAGCCCTCCGAGGACCGTTTGGCGATTTTGTCGATTTCGTCGATGTACACGATACCCTGCTGCGCGACCTCCACGTTAAAGTTGCAGGCCTGAACGGGGGGACGTAGATAGCGGGGGGGAATGCGTCATTACATAAAATGATTGAGATAGCCTATGTATGTCAGTATATGACAATATTAGTTTATGAGTTTCTTATACTCATTATTTAATCTAATATGAAATATATATACACATATATTATTTAAACTAATAATAAAATTATCATACCGTATCATAACAAATAATTAACACTAAGCTTCTATTATTAGGATTAACCATTCCAACTAAAACATATTAAGTAACAATGACACCAGCAAGAACAATGATAAGGATAATAATGCGAAACATCCTAAATTGGATCTGTAGCTGTGTCGTGCTGGTGATGGTTAGCAATTTGTGTTTTATCCTACGGCAGTACGAGATCACGTCTAACCGCCCTTCCCCGCGCTCCTATGCCCTCCTACCCCCTACGTCTCCATTGCCCTGTTTTCATGTACGGCAACATGGTCATTTACCCCCTCCCCCTGGACTTCGAAGTTTGTTCTAAACTCCCCTCGGGCCCCCGCAATTAGGTGAATTGCGTCAGCGACATCCCGCCACTGCGCCCCCACCTGCAGCAGCTTGTAGAGAATAGATTCCACGTCGTCGCCCACATAACCCGCCTGAGGGGGTAGTTATGGTGGTTATGGTGGTTACGGTGGTTGTGTTTTTAACGGTTAAAATGGTGGTGGATTGCTATTGATACTGAAGACTGCTCGCTACTTTCCAATTTTCACTTTTCATCAAACTATTATTGTTACTATTGTTGTTGTGGCACCGCCCACAACCTCCCACAACCTCCCACCCATACATTCGCAGCCAACCCATCCCCACTGCCCCCTTCCCCTCTCCGAAACCACGAATGGGCGGTAGAGACGAGTCCACACCGTACACATTAGAACATATCGTACCGCAGCACACTCACCACCAGCCCACACCACACCACGCTCGTCGGCGCATCTAAAAATCACCATCTACATCATCATCTACAGCGCTATTACGCCTCGTTTATTCGACTTCCCCCCGCGCACTCCCCCCACATTCCCCCCCCCCCGCCACACCCCACTCACCACCCCATCTCCTAACGATACCCGTACGGCACCACCCACTCCCCACTCCCCGACCTCACTCCTCACCCCCCACCTGCGTCAGTGTGGTCGCATCTGCCATTGCGAACGGCACATTCACAAGCCGCGCCAAAGTCTTCGCCAGCAGCGTCTTCCCGCTTCCGGTGGGTCCCAGCAACAGCATGTTGGATTTGTCCAGCTCCACATTCGCCGCCATCTGTGCCGCCAACTCCTCACTCGCCTCGCAATGGGCGGGGGAGGAAGGGGAGGAAGTGGTTCCGGAGCCATTCCCGGTGGCGACACGGGGCTCTGCGATGTGGCGGCAGAGATGTGGCGGGGAGGGCATACTGTTGGTGTGTGTGTGTGTGTATTTGTGTATGTGGGGGGGGGGGGTACGTGTCTCTGTTGGTGTGTCGGAAAGAGAGGCCCCCATTGACCCCCGTGTGGGGGGGGGAAGGGGGGCCTGTGCAGCCGTGAGAGGTAATGAGGGAAATCGATAACCCGGTGATGAGGACGAGGGGGAGAAGGCAAATACACAAACCCGCGTGCCGATACCAGGGTGTAGCAGCGAGGACTGAAAGTACGAAATAGTAGTACAGAGTCGTAAGCAATCGTTGGAAGGAGCAGCTGTTGAGGAAGAAGAAGGAGAGAGAGAGACATTGCTGACGGAGAACAGCCGGTGGGTCGTGTACGGCAACAAGGTTGTGTCGGCCTCGGTAAGCTCGCAGCACAAGTCACGAACTACTTCCACCAGGACGAGGGGGAGGGAAGGAGGGGAGGTGAAATGCCACATCACCTCCCCCCCCCAAAACACACACATACATACACACACAACGATCCCCACCCCACCTCCTACCCCACCCATCACTCCACACATACCCGCCGCCGCTCTCTGCGCCTCCAGAGCTGACTTTGATCCAGGTGGAGCGAAACGACTGTACGGCCCACCCACATTGCCGCCACCGCCACTGTTGCCGTAGTGGTGCTGGTGGTCGTGGTGCTGGTGCTGCTGAAGTGAGAGGGTGCCGTGCGGCGGTACGGCATGCCGGGCGCCGGCGGCGCCTGGCGCTGCCGTTGTGGCATGGTGGTTGTGATGGTGGTGGTGTGGCGCACTTACCGCGCGCTGTGTGCGGGGGGAAGGATCAGAAGAAATGGCGAATGAAAAATAAGATTTAATAGTATTTAGTATTTTATATTCAAGTTTGAAGGAAATGTTACCAAAACAACAACCTAACCAATATATTTAATTATGAAAATGTCTTTTTATAAATAAGGTTAGGGACATTAAAGGCATTATAAAATAATTATAAATATTAAATTAAAAACAAAAAAACTATTAAAAATAAAGAATGCATTAATGTAATAGAATGCAAAATGGGGGTTGTGATATTATCGTGCAAGGCAGAGAACGATATCGAGTCTCCGGTATCAAATGCCCGTAGTAATACGGCAGGGACAACCGGTACGGCAGTACAGCAAAATACCCTTTCCTGACTAACAAAGATCACCAGCAGGTCCGTCTCCGCTGCACATGTCAACCAACCCTCCTGCTTGCTTTCTATTTGTTAAGTAAACATCTATTGCTTTTATTTTTACTTTTATTCAATTTAACCCGATATAAAAAAACCGCGCCTCAACTCTGTGTCTCTCCCATACACAAGAACGTGTCACTTCTCACCTCAAGCGCGGTTCGAGGGTCTGCCGTATCCGTTAACGGCGTGCCGTACGTCATTTGGTCGTGCAAACCACTCCCGCCCACGCCACTCCCAGTGGCCTGCCCCCTCGCCGATGGACCCATGGGTTAGGGGGAGGAACAAGGCCAGTCCAAAACATTCATTCATTCACACAAAACAACTGCCATTTTGGGGGGTTTAAGTACGACACGGTATGTTAGTAATGAGTAGGACCACGTCGTGGAATCCTCCGTGGCACCCCCAACTTTGTCAACCCCACCCCAACCCTTATCAGCAATGTCCCAAACCCGCTGCCCTCAACAGCGATCATCCTGCCACTTTCCTCTCCTCTCTCCGCCAGCTCCTCCCCGACCCGCTCCCCGCCAGCTCCTCCTCTCCCCTCCCCCCCCAGCCAGCTCCTCCTCTCCTCTCCTCTCCCCCTCCCCGCCAGCTCCTCAGCTCCCCTCCCCACCCCCCCCTCCCGCCCTCGCACCTGTTCCTGCTCCCTGCGGGCGTTGCGGCGACTGCACAGAATCCGTTTGTAGTGGTTGTGGGTTGCAACCGCCAAAACCTGATCAGCGATAATCCAAGGGGCGGACGGACTGGATGAGAAAACAGTTGTCAGTACAAACTGTCGAGTACTGTAGTACAAGACATAACAGAATACCAACGTCGCATCCCTGCCAGGCATACCACCCGCATACATCCAAAGCACGATACACAGTACCCCTATACACAAACACACACGCATGCACACACACACACACCGCGTCCTCGTGGCCGCACAAACCAGCACCGCCCCGGATCATTCGACAATGCCAACCGCCAAAAACCAACTGGCCCATAACCAGCAACAATTAACCGACAACCGACCCGGTAACTACAGTGCGCAGTCCGCAATCCGCACCCCAAACGCACCGCACCTTCTTCGCGTGTTCCTGTCCAATCACGTGTTGGTCGAGTGCCCGGACCAGCTCACGCGGGGAAGGCACGCGACCAATACCCCACTGTGTAGCTGTCGTCGTGCTGGTGGTTTGACCACCGAACTGCAAAAAAAAAGCCGAGTGGATGCGGACCGCAAAAGTGAGTGTGGAGGAAACCGACGGACGGCTTGCTACTGCGTGCTTAAGTATCTCATGGACACAGTCACGAGGGCCCTACGTAGAGACAACCCACAACCCGCATATCCTGCTGGTGGAAGCTGAGTAATTCTCACGACCACCATTCTGGTTGCGCTGCCATATGGAAGAGAAGAAAGGAAATGGGGAACGGAACAGGCGGAGGGCGGCAAAACTGCTGCTTGCGCACGACGACGGTTGCGGAATGAGGCCGTTGTTGTTGTTGGTGGTGGTGGTGGTTGGGGTGGTAGTGGTGATGCTGAAGAAGGTATAGATGTTGCTGTTAAGCTTGGTACGACACGATAGGATGGGTGGGAGGGGAAGTGTGTGCGGCTCACTATGTCGAGAATACCTGAGGCACCCCTGGCGCGGCCTCCATGGAGGAGGATTGGTAGCCATTGACGTAGCCGTGGCGGTAGTCCTGTGTGGCTGGAGTCACAGAGGCCGTTTCCGGCGCGAGAGTCGAAGAGCGGCTGGAGGAGTCCGCAGGTACCATTAGGGTGCGCTGCGCATGATGATGAAGACGGGTTCCAGATACGGATGAGGACGAGAATGTTATTGTTGATAGAAGTTCATGGACTTGTAGAACATCGAGCACGAGGTTTTCCAGTTACTGGGCTTGGCTGGAACATGCCGAGATAATGGCAAAATAACGATCAACTATTTGGTCCTCCCCGAAAAATATAGCCGCAACGATATCCAAGACGCAGAAAATGATTGATATGCGCTGAGAAACGTTATGATATTATTTAGGGTGCGTTATCGAGGGAGTAGATAGGAGTACATGGCTGCAATTTACCTGGCAGTTGAGAAAGACCCCATAGACAGCATAGCTTGACCTCGACACCGACAAAGCCTTTAACACTGCCTTGCCGCCTTGGTGGGCCATGTTCACTCAACAAGCTAGGGCTTTTTTACCACTGGCGCTACGTCTACAGCTAAGCGTCTGCGACTTCCAGAAAACCTTTTGAAATACGAGCTATGAAGACCGTGTAAGATCTGTCGCTCCAGGATCAAACTCCCCGCACTTCGAAACCGGGATGGCAAGGACCCCGGAGGCTTTTATGCGGCGTCCGACAGGACAACAACAGAAGCTTGTATTTCCAAACCTCAAGAATGCGTGTATAACGTATTCGAAAGCTGATGGAAACTTGTAAACCACGACGACTTTTTTCGGACAGTCTCGGAGTTGCCGTACGGCGCGAAGACTGTTCAACTTACGGATTCCGCAGCCATGCATACACCCCCAGTACCCATTCCCCCACTCCTTACACGTACACACGCAGACAGATAGACAGACAGGCAAACCGACGTGCATTTTCTGTTCACCTTTAATTGAATATGAAGCATCAGATGGAATGATTGTTTTTGTGAGTGTCCCGAAGTCATGTTTGCCGTTCTCACGGCCGCTCTGATAGAATTTTCCTTGGCCATACGCAGCAATACCGCAGACAGCCGATGACGACGTGCTGGTCGGGGAGCTTCAGTTCTGCTGCGCTCAATGAAATGCAATTTATTCCGGGTATATGCAACATGATCACCTGCACTTTTTGGATAGCCTTCGCAGACGGCAAGCATAGTAACTCACCACTCGGCCAGGCCAGAGTTCCTGAGCCGCATTGTATGCTACACTTATTGTAATACTCTGCCACTCTCCTTCACTGCCGCTCTCTTACGCTTTCTTCGGATGAACCTTTGAAGGTTCTCCTCCGGGCGTGCAGACTTACTTTACACGATGTGGGCTTTACTCAATGGAGCAGTTGCCCGTCCTTACGTATGTTTGTTCACTGTGTCAGCAGTCTGTGTCAGCGTCCGACTTCAACAGTACAAAAGAACCTTAGAGGCACGTACGATGCCCCAATCACAACGTGCCAAACCACAGACGCGCCGGTAACCAGACACACCTGATTGTGTACCGCTACCGTGACATTGCCTTGGTCTGTGGGGTTGTGACGTCACCGCGCAATCTGAACCACACCACACTACACCACATCAACACCACATCTTGTGACACCATAACCTCTCCACCAGCCAGCAATTCATGAACCTGACCTTCCACCAGAGGTGCCGAATCCCAATCCCAGGACAACAACCCGCGCGCGAGCGAAACCCTCACTGAGGGGGCCTTCGCAGGGGGCACACCACCTGTGCCCCTCCCACCCGTCACAAACCAAATTCCAGTAAGCAAGCGGCAGGCGGCTCTCCTGGCTTCCGCCAGAGTGTGTAACGCCGCCACTCAGCATAGCTCGCGTTCATTGACACCTCCTTACCAGTGGTTATACTGGTAGCCGAAAAGTTCCAAACTCTTAATCACGCCGTTATCACCATCAAGGAGGAATTCACGCAGGTGTGTGATTAGCCGACCATTGAATGGGTGGCGGCCCAAGAAATCATAGTTGCTTCGCCTGCTGCCTACGTTTCCAGCAGCAGAAGTAGAGCATTCAATGGCACGCCCACATGTCAGGGCGCACTCCCCTGGCCGGTCATACTTACGCCACAACGCACAGTGGACCTTTGGCGCGTACCAGTCAGGCAAATCATGCACAATACGACGGTATCTTTATACGATAGGCTGAAAAACAAGATACGTGGGGACGTTGACACCTCGACCCTGGTCACACCAACGATAATGTGTCGGGGCGAGGCGGTGTCCAACAGTGCTGCATAGGCCCCGACATCTCAGGAAGGCTCCTCCTAAGCGGGGCCTAACGCTGCCGCACATGTACTTTGACCATATCGAGGTCTTAATCACGAAGGTCCCCAGCTATATATACACGGCAAAAGACAATAGCGTCCAGCTTGACAACCTTCAAGGAGGAGGAGCTGAAAAGGAGAAGGTAAACGCGTATTTCCTGCCAAGAGGCTATGAAGCGCAAGTGCGACTTCAGCTTTAGGTTTCATCTTAGCGCCGCATCGGCAACGTACTTTCCCATCCCCCTCTGTCTTGTGGACAGGCGCCCCCACCCAACAGCCCCTCCAGTCACGGCTTGCCACCTTCCGCCGGGCCAACGAGCCACTCGGTCAGGTGGCCGCCGCAACGCGCGTCAGGGTGGCTTTTCCATCGCCCCTGTGGAGCACTCCGCTCACCCCTCCCTTTTCACCCTGCAACAGCAGTACCAGGTCTCGTGTTTTTATCTTTTCCCCCCTACCTTGCGAGCCTCATGTCGTGCCCTGCGTGAGCCACACGGGTCCTTGTCACGCTGCCCACCTCCAGAAGAAGAGGCCGGCCGGCCGGGTGGCCCTGTTTAACCCCTTTTCCCCATACAGCCCTGAGGGCCAGGGGCGGGCAGTCGGAGTCCCCTTGCTGTAGCTTTTCCCGCAACCGGGGACCGTGCACCAAATATACCGCATAAGCACTTGTCGTTGCTGCAATCTCCGCAGGTCTCTAGCTAGTGGTTCAGAAGCCGGTCCATGGCCGTTCACGTGTATCTAGAAAAACACTACTGACGACCTCCGTCCCTACCGCTCTGACCGTGTCTTCGCCACTACCGTCACCATCACCTTGCGCGTTCTCAAAAGTGCAGCTGGCTCTCGTCCCGTCAAAACTCCCGCCCTGAAGCACATCTAGATCGGCTCTGAAAAATTGGCGTGAAGCCAATCACGCGGTCACACGCTGTCTCTCAAGCCGTCCTAGGCGAGAGGAGTGGGTTACGAAGGCAGTAATAAGGACTCCATGTTCGGCTACCACAGGCCTCCTGCACGTAGGTAGGCACCATGCCGCCCTTGGATTAAGCTAATGCTGCATACGCCGCACACGTGCGTACTCTTGCTCTATCCTTTACTTCAACGGAGAGACTCGTCATCAGGAATAATGTCCTCTCTGCGGTGCTGCTGCTGCGACCCGAACCCCCCGTTGAATAATTTCAGAACCAACGACAGGCAGCCGGGCCTAGTGCCCTCGTGCAAGCCATCAGCGAGGAGGGTCGTGCGCCGTGCGGCGCCAACCCCCCCCTTCAATCGGTTCCGCCCCTACATAATAAATTGGTGTTGTGTTCCGTACCTGAATGGCCGTTTCGTCATACCCTACCGGAAGTTATGCATGTTTCCCACCAAGCCACCATCCGCAGCAGGCGTCCTTGTCGCAATACTGCCTCAACCTTATGTGCACAGCCCTTAGTGAAAGCCTTAACGTCAGCCGACAGCCGTTTATGCTTAATAATCCTGGCATGCCAGATCCTCCGCCCTCACAGCGGGAAAGGTTTTGAAAAACGCAAATGCGGTCGAGAAGGACAATGGGACATGGGCGGGACCGCATACCGCGTCAGTCTGAAACCAGAAACCATATGCTGCGGACGAGAACGCACCTGTCTTGAAGCCTGCTCTCCCCTCCCACATGCAACATCTAGTACTAGAAATCCGCAAATACCATTTCGCACTCCTGCTGTTCTTCTGGCGTCTCCTTGGGAGTTTTCCCAGCCGTCTTCTTCTCATTCTCGACCATTTCCTTGAGGCGCTTGCTGCTGTCCGCCTCCTTCGGCTTGCGCGGCGCAGCCATCCTGTGAGCGCAAGACGATCCAGTGCAAAATGCACAGCCATATATAAATGCTGACGAGGCAGGCAGGGACGGCACATGCTGATAATGGATCCGAGACAGCGGGTCTTCCTGGACTTTCGTAACCTTAGAAAGGTAGAGGGAGCAACCGAAATACCCACCCCGCCCCGCCCCCTATTTCTGATTCCCCCTTGGTATTTCGGGTGTCTCTTCCCTTAGGGTCACACACGGGAAGCATCATGCCACGGAAACTACTTGTGGGAGGCAGACACAGAGCACCCTCCTCATTGCCGGGTCCTCACGAGCTCCGTTTCCCGGCCGCACCTGCGCGCCTCGAGCTCCTCCCACGGCAAGCTCTCGAACCACTTGTGGTTCTTGACGTCCAACGCCCGCGCGTTGAGCATACCAAGGCGCTTTGCTGGCTTGCGCTCGAGCAAGCGCGAAATAAGGTCCTGAAAAACGTAAGCGCGGCAGGGAGACCGCAAGCGGCGCGAGCGGGAACATCACGGAAATCAGTGACATGGTGATGTCAGGTACGGCAGCAGGGAGCGAGCAGGAACAGGAACTCGTGCTGCACAAAGGAAGCATGCCGTGGGTGTTCCGCGTGGGATGGGACCAAAACGAATTACACAAATTTAATAAGACTTCGAATGAATGGCGGGATCAATCCGGAGAATTCAAGATTTTGGAACCTTCAGATTTTAAAGCAATTGTTTCTAGTGCTTCCTCTTCATTTTAAATTTTCGTTTTGAGCAATATTTTGAAGTAGAGTTAAAAAATTTCAATCAATAGTCTCCGTAAATCATATCTCTGGCATCTAGATAAAACTGTTCGTGATATTTTTGCACTTCAGTTGTGGCGAAATTACTTGGGGGGGGGTTCGTCTATCAGTTTAAGCAAAAGATTAAATGCATTTTTGGAGAGCATATGAACTTATAAAAATTATTTAATATTTTTTTATTAGAAGGTTGAACCGTTTTAAAATAACCAATTAAAGGCAAGATACCTAGAATGCCTACGGTATTGGGCGACTTTGTGCTGTTCAGGTGCGAAACGTGCGCGAAAACCTATGCTGCCCAACGAACGCGCCCTCACTTCGAAACCCTCACGACTTTATAGTAAGGGTAGAGGTGAGGATAAGAGAGGAGAGCAAAGTCCGAGTTTGTTCTCGGGGTTTGAGCGGTTCGGAGGGTGGCACGATAGTGGCTGTCATCCCGCAACGGCCCATCTAAGGTCATCAAAGTCCCGCCCCATGCTGGATTTCACAAAGGGACTGTGGGCTACTTGGCCTAGTTATTGATAAGATATGAATGTGGATCCTATAGTGCTGAGTAAGGATGCAATGAGTCCCCAACGCTCACCTTCGCTGCCTGTGAGAGGTACGGCGGGTACTTGATTTGATAGTTTTCGTCCACAATGCGGCGCATAACCACCATGGGGTCGTCCGTCTTTGGGGTGCTAAAGGGCTGGCGGCCCGTCAGCAGCACATACATAAGGACGCCCAGGCCCCACCTGCGCACGAGCGAACAGGCCACGGATGAGCCCAAAGGGAGGCCCACCTCCCTGAATGATAAATGGCCGGCCCACCATGTTCCGGTCTCCACATGCCAGACCGACACTCCATGCCCCTCTTCGTAAGCTACTAACCTTCTTCCTGTATGACAGCAACGGACCTCATTTAACCAATTGTTGCCCCAATTCCCCCGTTTTATTATTTTACATAGTTTGCAGACGACGATACACCTTCAGCGGTACAAGCCAAGTCTGCTCACGCACGCACGCGCGCACCAGTCGACGCTGTAATTGTAGCCGTGAGCCAGCACGTTCTCCGGAGCCACGTAGCCCGGTGTGCCGCAGAAGGTGTAGGTCCTATTGCCGTTCTCGAGCACCTTCAAGCAGAGATCATGAAAGTGCGACAACGCTGCCGTCAGGCCCCGCAACGTGCGAATTCAACGCATCCGCCTCGGCTCCCGGGTGGACGTACGTCCTACGTAGCGTCCATGTTCTAAGAATACATTACCCAAGGGGTCATGGAATGCCTGTGTCTTCCCCAAATTTCGTGGACCTTAGTACAGACCATGTGATGTGTCGCATTGCCGCGTGCAACAATGGATGCAGCAGTGTGAAAACGTCGACACCGACACGTGCAGATACTCGCAAGGAACAACCCAAACAGGATAACACCAACAATGACCCACCTTGGCGAAGCCGAAATCGCCGAGCTTCACGTAACCGCTGCCATCAATGAAGACGTTCTCCGGTTTGAGGTCTCGATACACGATATTGTTATTGTGCAGGTACTCGAGCGCCAGCACAATGGACCCGATGTAGAACTTCGCCAAGTCCTCGCTCATGCCCTGCAACATTCTCACCTTCGGAGCCAGACAGCCTATCCGCCAGCTGCCTTGTGGCACGCGGCGCCTGATGACCTTGGCCTCCGCCACCAGCACATCCATGAGATCACCACCCGACATCAGATCGAACAGGAAGTACAAGTGGTATTTGTCCTGCGGCAGGTCCGCCCGGAGTCACACATGTGTCACAGAGATATCAAGGACGGTGAAGGTGGACTTGCACTTAAATAAGCTTTCAAAACCCAGGGCATGTTTGCGTGTGTTTGCGTGTGTTTGTTTGTGTTTGTTTGTGTTTGCGTGTGTTTGTGTGAGTGTGCACAATACATTGTGTGTGCGAGTGTGATGTCACGGGGAAGGTGTGTGAGGTTTCTGCCACGGAAACGAACTTTGCAGGTCGCACGCGCAAAGTGAAGGTGCGTGATCTTCGGTGCTACGTTCTAAAACGTCTAGTTCCGAACAGCAGCAGGGTGCAGCACAAAAGCCCTGTGAAGCATCCCTGCTAGACCTTTACTAGCAGCACACCTAAGCTTCTGACGCTCATTGCAAGTGCACGTCCAATGCTGACGCTCCGACTATAAGGCAGATCACTCCCTTGCCTGGCCACCTCTCTGTCTTTGTATATTCACGCATGGGCAAGCTATCTGCTTTCTTCCCCTCACGGGTACAAAGTGAGGGTGCTCACAAGGCCTCGCCCACTTTATAGATTAGATTTCCAATGTCACAATTCCAAGGCAATGATATCGATATTCACACCGATGGCGGTTCCGTCCCACCTGAAAGGAAGCGTACTGCCGGATACAGAACGGGTGAGCCACGTTCTTTGTGATCGCCTGTTCACAGAAGACGTGCTCCGGGCATTGCACCACGGCCGACTTCCGCATGCGCTTGAGCGCGTACTGGCGTCCCGTCGATTCCTCTGCACGCGCATCCAGACACGCATATCTTGAATGGAAATCCTCGAATGTTGGGAACCTAATACCCCCGCCAAGTTTAGACATCATGTTTTATATATACATGATTGTATAAAGAAGTCACATTCTACGCCGCGCAGGCTTTTGAGTGAGTGGTGATTGGCGCCTGGTTAATAAAGCTTTGTGAAAGATTCTTAGTTTAGGTTCTGCTAATGACCGTGGGCAGCAGCGTCCACCATCTGAGTGTTCGCCATTGCACGTTTTGCTTTAAAAGAAGTAGCCCCGCAAAGCTGGAACGGGGTGGATTGTGCAAGGCAGATTTGCAAAGTCGATAGCACGGCACGTACCCGTGACGATTGAAACTCGGCTGAAAGCACCACCGCCGAGCACCGTTCCCTCGGTAAGGACCAGCGTGTTGCTCTCCTTGCCAGAAGCCCCGAGGTCCAAGCCATCTGGTTGTTGAAGGGGCGAAGAGACGGTTTGAGCCAAAGCATGGGCCAGAATGACTCGCATGTACGTAAGGCCTACATGTCCTATGTCCTAAACCTCTAAGTTTGCAGTTAATTATAGCCGCCGCGATTACTATCCTTGCCCCAAAATGTCATCGCAGCCATAGGGCATATGTGGCAGGACGGCTTTCCCAGCACCCATGGCCCTCCATCCCCTCACCCTCCTTGACGGCCTCGCTGACTCTCCCTTAATCCCCCTACGCCTGGCCTCGCCTCGCCCTCAATGACCCTATCCGCTCAGTTCGCGCCGCTCCCACCTACCCAGCTTCGTGCCGCCTTTGCGGAGTTCCAGCACTTCGTCAAGGTGCCCGCGCGCCCGCACGACTTCCCACATATCGCCGTTGCGCCCCTTCTTTTTCCGCTTGATCAGCACCTCGGCCGGTGGCCGATGCACGTTGGAGCCCCGGGGCTGCAGTTTGGCCATCTTCTGCGCCACCACCTGATTTGATTTTTCGCGCGCCATTAGCTGCTCCAGCGGTCCCAGGATCTCCTGGAATGTTTCTCGCTTTAGAGTAAGGCAAATGAGCTTCGTATACGCCTCCACCGTCGCCATTCTGCATGAGAGGTAGGAAGGGTTTTATAGGGCCAGGCGCATGCGTCAGGCGGTTTGAAGTACTTGCTGAGGGAATTGGAAACGTGTTCTCTGACGATACGTACCGTTTGCAGATAGTCACAAAACAACCATACAGTGCCACCACAAGTCAAGGCCTCGCCACGTCAGCTGCAGTAAATAAATCCAAGCACCGGGGCACGGCAGCCCGATGAAACTCAAGAACTGCCCACAATTTAAATATTATCTGATGCCAAAAATGCTAATCAAACCACCCCATCGACATAAAAACATAGAACTGCGTAGCACTTCTCTGGAACCGTCCTTAGCACAATGCAGCATGACTCTTCCTTTCGACGTATGATGATTGGGACCACGTTGCATTCGCCTGGCCATGACACAGCACTCAGATCTTGTCCGCCAACCGGCACAAGCAGTCCCGGATCTGCTCCATACGGCTTGTTGACTTGACATTTGTATCTTATTCCCCGTGTCTTGCGATCAAATAAGTATCTGATTTGGCCTAAGCCCGGGCAAGGACCTGGCGACACTGGAGACATCGCTCCAAACCCGCAACAGCTCCTTACGGGATATTAGAGCTGTTGCTCAGATTCAGAAACAGTGGAGGCTCTAATATCCCGTGAGGAGCTGTTCTCTGTCCAGTTCTGCCTTCAGAACGGGACCAAACTCAGAAAGAACTATCCGTTACCCAATCCGTCACACTCCTTGCCCCTCACTCCCACCTGGGTTCATCCTTGAGCAAGGCACGCTCGCCAAAGAAATCCGCTTTGAACAGATGATTTACTTTCCGCTGGCCCTGTGGTGTGTTTTGGTACACGATGGCCTCCCCGTCCTTGACGATATAAAAGAGGTCACCCTTATCGCCTTCCACGATGACCTTCTGACCCGCCTGGTATGTAACCTCCTCAAACGCATCCACGAGGCGAATGCGTTCTTCGCGCGACAGATTGGCCAGGATAGGCACGCTGTTCAAGAATAGCTCCACCTGGGAGACCTGGGTTTCCTGGAGCTCTCTCACGAAGAACCTGTACGCGTGTACAATTATTGTGAACAGACGGCAACCGGAGCCGGACGTCTCGCATGTCGGCCCGAAGATTCACCTGAACACCTGGCGGTCCAACGCCCAGACAACTGCATCCATGGTGGCCGCTACCGTGGCTGTACGAGGACTGTCATACATCAGCGAAATTTCGCCGAAGCAATCGCCGCGCTCCTTTATGTTCACACGGACATTTTGTCCCTGTCGCTTTTGAAGCACCTAGCACGCGTCAAGCACCCATGTCAGTAACCCATTCACGTCAACCCAATTGTGCGACATCGCACCTCGAACTTGCCGCTCTTGACCACGTATAGCTCCGACGCAGCAAGACCGGTGTCACCCTCCTTGATTAAAATGTCACCCGCCGGCACAGTTCGCTCATACATTTCTGAAACAATTTTCCGTTGAAGTTGTGGGTCTAGCCTGGTAAACAGAAGAAGCCGCCCAAGAGCATTCTGCACATAAGGCAAGACCAAGCTGCTCAAGGACGCCACTGACGGAAAGATGCAGACCGCTGCAGCGCACCTCAATGAACGAGTAATCCTCCGGTTGAGCCTTTGTAGCATTAGGCGGTAGCTTGGGTAGCGTTGCCTTGCCCTTAACAGCCCCGCCGGTAATGGCAATTGCACGCCCTGTTGTCGCCACATCGCCCTTGCCTTGCACGTTTCCCATGACCCCTGATAGCTGTTCTCCTCAGGCGCTGCTCAATTTCGTGGCACAGGGCCACGCCCGCCGTTCTCGCAGGAGCCTGAGGAGCGCCAACGGCGCGACGGCCGGCCCAGCCCCTGGCTTAGCTTCCTACAACGTAAGCAAATGTCCTTGTAGCTAGAACCGTGTAGGTAACCAATAGTTGACCCTTCTCGAAGTCCGTTTCAGGAAAGCACTTATCGCCGACCGTTTCTTATTATATAATGTAAGGGGATAGATCGAGAAACATCTAAAGCTTATTCGAAGACGTGGTAAATAGCCTAATTAGAGCACAATAATCATTCCGGACTTGTAGCCATGCCGGACGACAATGAACGGCGCGGCCCAGGATACAAGTAAGCCACTGTCCAGTGCCAAATTTTAATTTAAATCATCATTTTCTTGGTTTCCGCTTTTAATGTTGTGCTTTATGGGCAATTATTTGAGCTGCCGCAACCGTAACTGTGACAAGTAGTTGTGCTAAAACCCAGTTGTGGTGCACATGGCAATAACATAATAGTACTCATTATCCTTGTTTATCCAGACAACAGATGGCTCGCTAACGGAAGAATGACACACATCTTAACCTTGTAACTTGGCGTTTCAATACTTTCAGGCTTGTGCGTCAACTTGCCTCGTTATTTATACGCTACATAAATAATAGACCGTCTTCCATGATGACAAGATGCTTACGATGTAACTGGACTGCGTTGCTTGTCTTTGGTTATAGCGCTGCAATTAAGCTCTTCTCTTTTAAATAATGAAACAGTGAAATTGAGGCGTTCATGGCAAATGTGTCAATATTGTGCTTGCCAAGATGCCGCTTGTACGGGCGACCATAGCTTTATCTTATGAAACACATTTGTTCGTAGCTGAGATGACTGCATATACAGCTGCGCCTAAACAATCAAATTAGTTAGGTAGCCCGGTAGCAAGGCTATACATGGTACACAAGGCTCATGTCAAAATGCAGACCCTCTCCACCCTCCCATGCCTTCCCCAACTACGCCTGCCCCTCCACAACCCCGATCCCATCATACGTCATAGATCACATCTCATCGGTACGATGTTGACCCACTTAGGGTTTTGGCAGCACGTGGTACGTGATGCAGTTTAGGCGGCGCCATACGGTCCCCTTCCTCATTTGTCAGCTGCATCCTGTGGACAGATTGATCGCCTTTGAATCGCTTAGGCCGCGGCTCGCCAGGGCCTTTCCCGACGGCAGCTTCTCTCCTCAAAACGCTGACCTGGTCTGGCCTTGCCTGGTCTGACCGGGCTTACACAGGCCCAGATACGCAGCCGTAGATCAGGTGTTCAATTGGGATACCAAATACAGGTACACAGGAGCCAGTACCGGAGTAGTTATCTCAGAGGTCAGGCAGGATATGAGATATATACTGCCAAGAGTTAGGTTACGACAGGGTACGACGCTCTGTGCTGCTGGACGAGCGGAGCGAGGAATGACTGAGGGCCGAAGGCCCGAACGAACAAACTAACGAGGGGGCAGAGGGCTATACCCTGTTGAGAAGACAACTGAACCATGAGATAGCGGGTTTATTCCAATGGCAGGCGCCGAGGTACTCACCAGTACAATATTATTGCTGCACAGTGCAGATATCCTAAAGTGCGTCTCACACTCATGACATATCATTACACATCTCACACTGATTGATATGCGATATAATATATTTGCATTGAATTTGCATTGAGCATCGCCAGGGTACGGAGGTGCCGCCAGTGGAATAAAGATGCATGGCATCACCCATGGCAGCCACTTCAACCGTGACTGGGCAACCGTGTTCGGACAACCATGCAACCCGCTTGACTTGTTCCAGGTAAGAGGCGGCAATAGCGACCACTGACACAGGTATATAGTTGACCGAGTTGTTGACAGAGTTGCTCACTTCATGGACCTGGGTAGTCTGTCTGGCGCTTCTCATCATCCACTTCTCTCCTGCGTACGACGATTAAGCTGAATGGCTTGTGTGGGCCTCATGATGCCGCCTCTCCTGCTGATGGGCGACCTCCCTGCAGCCCGGGACACAGGCTTGCAGTTCCAAGTGCCACCGAGCCCATCGACCGTGCAGTGGCAGCAGCAGCTGAGCAGCAGCTCACTACCAGGAACACTGGAGGGAGCTTCCGCTCGTGCTGCTGAGGTACGTTTGTCCCTGTTTTCACCGCGCATCCACCTGCCTGACCGACTGGATCCGGAACCTTGCAATCAACCATGACCTGCTTTAAACGCCCCTGGAGATCCACTGCGCCATGGATCACCCGAGCTAGGCCCACCCCCCCATCGGTGGTGCTAGCGCTCCCATTGTTCCCTCTGCTGCACTTTTTCCCAACTAGGCATCCCCCCTCTCGACCTCACGTTCTTGCTCTATGTGCCGTATGAGCGTCAGAGTCTGCTGGTCATGCTCATCCAGCGCCATGTGGCGCCATTTCAGAATGGGGACCCCCCTCGCCTGCAACGCCTTGGCGAGGCGCATGCGGATCAGTTGTTCATATCGCTTTATTGTCACAGAGCAGGTGTTTGTGAGGCTCGGAGGGTGCCGGTGGCAGTCCCAAAGCACGGTTGCCTGGAGGCGGTCCCCTGTGACGCGTACGGCATGTACGGTAAACCCGTACGACTCCACCAGCCCACTGCGGAGGCGCATGTCGTAGTTGATGACCTCTACAAGAGCGCGCTCCACCCTGTTGGGTGCGGGTTGGAATACGTATGGATTAGATGGCGTGGTGTAGGGAATGCGCCTTGAACTCAGGTTGTGGTGGTGCAGGTTTCGTGAGTGCGTAGATAAGGGATTATTATTGTTATTGTTGTTGTGGGGACAAGCCACATGTTGATGGCGATACCCAGGGGGGACAGGGACAGGGCGCCACATACCCTGAGCAGAGCGGAAAAGGATATCCATCAAAGGCTCTGCACCAACTTGATGGTTTGGTGGACAAAGAAGGCCGTTGGCTGAGGGAGTCACAGGGACGCTTCCGATAAGCTGAGCGATGGTGACATGCGCGAAGATGATGCGAGAGAATCTCAAAGCTTTAGCTTAAGCTTCAGCATCATGCAAGGAGTGACAACACTCCATGACGACTGACGCACGCGTTTATGGACACACTAGGCCATTAAGCAGCACTAAATGCAATAGTCCAAAAGGTCTCCGGGGAAACCCTTGAATGAGCAGCCGATTACGTGAAATAGCAGAGGGAGCTTTGAGTCACAGTCTTGACGATTAGGTTGTCAGCAAGAAGGAACGTGCTACGTACGGCATTGCATGGCATCCTTGGGGCATCCTCGCCCCATGCCCGGACCCAGGGGGCCGCACCTGGCGGCGAAAATTCTCTGTGCACGTCTTTGAGGATGTACACTTTCTGATGTCTCTACGTCCACATTAGCCTGGCTTCCCCGGAGTCCGATGTCAACTGGCGTGCGGGCAGCGAAGCTCCTGGATGTGTATGTGTGCAGTGCTGGCCACAGTGGAGCTTCCCGATAAGCATGCGACAACGCCGAATGTGGATGAGAGGTTGCAGCCTCGAGGAAAGAGCAGACCACCGTACGCAGCTGTAATATTGGACTTGCCATGATGTTTATTTCGTTAATCGTATGATTCAGGTGGTAACAATCTATAAGGAATTATCGTCATTATTATTTTGCAGGATACGTTTCCTGTGAGGACAGAGGAGGCTTGCACGAGTTTATGTGAATGTACGAACCCGAGCAGGACTATTCTTTCACATGCAATTGATGTAAGCCATTTTTACAGGAACAACACCATTTTTAGAAAATTCATGGAACTGTGGTGCATTTTTCATGAACAATTAAATAACAATGATACGCTTCGGCTGAAGATTTAGGCCCGAAAAAGCTGGCTATTGTTAGTTGTGTTGCTCCTTATACGCAATTGAGGCCACTAGCATAAAAATGGATTCTCAGAACCCATTTTTGGTACCTGAAAGCCATGGAGCCGAGCATGAGGATTCTCAGGAGGTGCTTGCAGAGCGAGCAATCGCAGACGCAGGACAGTCGCAAGCGATGTACAATTACAACCAGAAGGTAAGACACAAGAGTCGTCACACATGTCAATTTGGCTGGTGGCGCCCAACTCACGGCCCATGCCGTCCCCGGCCCGTAGCTGCTGGAGCAAAAGGAGCGTGAGCTGATGGAGTAAGTAATCGCTTATGAGTGGCGGATTATGATTGTACCTTCCATTCCGTATGTACTATGAGTACTGCCGGGCGTCGTGGCATTTCCGTTATGAGCGCTCACCTCCCACCACCCGCCCCTTGCATCACGTATTACCTTACAACATGTGTCACGACATTCACTAAATACCATTAAACCCCTGGAACAAATTATTTCCCCAATTCATGCTGCTGTCTGCTCATGCATTTGCTCCTGCTTTTACCTGGCATGTCCACCCGATTTGGCTATGCAGGAGTATTGCATTGAATTATGGGCGGATTCGCGAAGTTGAGCGGGAGCTGGGTAACCTGCAACTGCAGCTGAAGCTCACATCAGGACCCAAAAAGCACGCTCTGGAGCTGCTCCGCAAGAAAATCGAGGCGCAAAACGAGCGCGTGGCGTACGTGCGTTCCAGGCACACAGCTGCAAAGGCGGTAAGCTATTTGTGCTGGTAGTTTGCGGCGTGGACGCGCGGGGCTTGCGGGGGGAGGTTAGAGGCGGGGGGATTGTGCTTAAAGTTTTGATAACGATGTAGATGTAGATAACGATGTGTTTTCCTGCTGCTAAGGTTAACAATAGTAGTTCAACCAAGGCACTCGAGCCCGTGCTGCCAAGTTGTCAGGTCATATTGATGTTTCCTCGGGGGGGCTTAGAGGGCCGCATGAGTGCCCATGGCGTGTTGGGGTGAAGTGAACGCAAAATCCCCAAACCTCCGTGTCGGATTACACAGCGTGCGGTGTGCCAGCATGATGGGATTCTTGGTTTCTGCTGGTTCCAGCTCCAAAAGACCAAATCGCAATGACCCCGTGACTCGGCACCAGCATGATACGATGCACTTGACAAGCTTTTACTTTTACTACTGATCGACGTGGGATACAGCCCTGTCCCTGTACCAGCTTAGCGCAGACTGGGCTGCTACCCAACATAACGGGCAGGACTAGGCGGCTGATGTGAAACCCTAAACCCCTAAAAACGGTACTACTAGGCAGCGGCTGAAGGAAGAATGGCCTAGTGGCAGGGGCCTGTTCCCACCTGTGGCCGGTGATCTGCCTGACTGTGCAGCAAGCGATTGATCTGTCTGAACTCCAAAGGTGCTAATCGTGCTACACCAATCATGCTACCGGCAGACTTACGAGCGGCTCGACGCTGAGCTGAAGCAAGAGGAGGCGGCGAAGGATCAGCTGTGCAGCGAGCTCAACACGCTGGTGCAACAGGCGGCCAAAGCGCAGCTGGACAAACTGGAAGAGCTTAAGGTGTGGTGTGCCGTGTTGGGCCCGTTGTGTGTTTTGTGCTCGTGTAGTGTTTCACACGGGGGCTTCAAAAATGCCCCCCATAAAGTCGAGGACCGAGCAAGGTAATGCCCATGAGTGGACTTTCGTATTAATGCTGCCCGTAATTAGGGTTGTTGGGGAGGGCAGAGCTCACACTTCACGATTCTTGCTTCCCAATGCCGCCACGCTCGATCCAATCATCATCCCTGCAGGCCACCCTCGAAGGTCTATACAGCGGCATCATGCCTCCACAAGCAGCGGCGCAACGAAATCGGCAGCAACAAGTACAGGCAGCGGCGGCGGTACAGCAGCAGCAGCAGCAGCAGCAAGAGCTGGGGGCGACATCGGGGCAGCAGCCGCAGCCGGTGAGATGCGCCTGTTATGCATTCATTTTATGCGCCTAATTATACATTTATTTGTTTATTATTTATTTATTTATTTATTTATTTATTTATTCATTCATTCATTCATTTACTTATGGGTTTTTAGGGTTTTACATGGTACCATTACATAAAGCCAAGGCGTGTCTTTTGGTTTGGATCTTGTCCCCGGCGGTCCACGGCCGCCGCAGCGGACCCAGATGACTTCGACTAATGCTTGGTTGGCTGTTTGTGGTCTGCTTTATTTTCTCTATATGGGTTTAGGTACATGGTTTTTATGTGCATGTCGTATTAGATATTTGAATATCGGTTACGGGTGTTGCATCTTTACATGTAATACTAAAATATTGATGTTGATTTTAGTATATTTGTATGTGGTAACATACAACATGATACATTTTGTGTACGTCTATACATGATGTGCAGGGTGAAGCGTGTCCCTCGGGAGCCGCTACCACTACCCCTACCACTACCACTACCGGCCAAACGGCTGCCTCAGCCGCAGGGGCAGCCACAGCAAGCGGAGCGCCAGCAGCGGATGAGGGGCAACAGGAGCAGCTGCGGCTGCGTCAAGAGCAAGAGCGTCAAGAGCAAGAGCGCCAAGAGCAAGAGCGGCGGGCTGCGGAGGAGCGGCGGAGGTGGGAGGCGGAGGCAGCCATGGCAAGGTCCAGACACGTGTCGCTTGGAAGCACCGCACCGGGGGTTGCGGGGGGCCTGACGACGACGACGGCGGCGGCGGCAGCGGCGGCGGGCACCAGGCCGAGTGGGGCACCTCCGGCTGCGACTTCTGCGGCGCCTGCTGGGACGGCGGGTCCCCAGAGAGGTGCCGGGGCAGCGCCCGGGGCGAGCTCGAAACATAGCGGTCCTGGGGCTGGTCCTGGTGGGGCGGCAGGGGGCCCAGGAGGGGGTGCAGGGGCGCGGGCCAAGGTCCAAAATGGAGGTTCGGCGGCGCCAACGACGTCGAAGCAGCGCTTTTCGGGTTTTGATACGTGAGGTTTCGATAAGTTGTGAGATGGGGCGGACCACGGGACGCAGCGCCACATGTACGTACGGCCTTCCATAATAAGCTGTAATTGTCTTACTTGTGACTTGTGACTTGTGACTTGAGCAGGCGAGAGCTTAAACTGGACTGTTTCTCTGGAGTCTCTCCGTATACCCGCGTGTAGGTGCTTTATAGGTACATATAACTTCCATACATATATTGAGAGGGGGGGAGGGAGAGAGCGAGCGGGGGGGGAGCAAAACCCGGAACACGAAACGGCATCGACAACAACAGCAGTGGTACCACGTACGACATAGCATCCTCATAGCAACCTCCAACGAAGACACCGGGCTGGAAGCTGATGCTCACCCCTCCCCCCTTTTTGTCGATGAGACGATGGCACACCACCAACCAGCAGCCGCATGCTGCTGCCGTGGTGTCGTACATGTAAGGCCCCCTTCCCCCATGCTGCGTCATAGATAGACCACACTTGATGTGGGACAGTCCTGTTGTTGTTGCTGCTGCTGGTTGTGTGTTCAGACTGGGCGTGAAGTTTAGATCGTTTAGTTCTAGTTTTACATGGTTAAGATCGACCAATCGATGAAGCCCGACACTTGACCACCTGAAAATAACCTGGAAGGGGGCGGTGGTCGTTTTTGCAGACCTTGTTTGATGTTGCCGTGTGTATAGGTGCGTGTGAAGGTGACTTCCTCTCCTTCCTCTGCCCCCTGTCCTCCACCTCCCTGTGTGTTTTAAGTGAGGCGAGGAGGTTTTCCTCCTGCCCTGCCCCTCCATGCTTCATCCTACGGGCCGGGACTGTACCAGAGCGCCGTGGTCCCAATACACCTCCACTGCATAGGTGCACGCCCCACCATACTTGCCGTACAACCGATGTTTAAGGAAAGAAAAAGAGAGAGAGTGTGTGTGTGGGGGGGGGGATGCCGGGGAATGTTTTCGAGATGCGATGCGGTTATGAGGAGTCGGGGAGAGCTTTGGGGGAAATGAGGTGGTGACCAGCTGATGGCGCCACGGCGGGGGTTTGTGTGTATGTGTGTTGGGGGGTGAGAGGGGGATGCTATCAGCCAAAGCGTGATTGTAATCTTGGTAAGTGCTCCGAAAGCATGGGAAGCATGCAGTCGTGCTCTCTTACAGGGACGTATTTCACCCTTACAGGGACGTAATGCAGGGGCTCCGGAACCATGAGGAGGCGAATAGTCGAAAAGAACCCCAAAAAAGAAAGAAATTTAAAAGCCTGCCAAATCGTCACATGTGCTGCTGTTTGCGGCAGTCAACCAACATTCACATCTCGTCACTCGCGCGCACAACCGCCAACGTGTAAAAACTGTTGGGAGGCTGGGAAGGACGCCGGGTCTCGCCGGTGTGTTTGGGGAGGGGGGGGAGGCAATGACCACCTTGCTGCTCGTCAGTAGCTATGCTGCTAGTGTACTCTTTGAGGCACTTGTACGGAAATACGGAGATGCCAGTAAGAAGGGCTTAGGTATATGGTCCATCCAGCAGCATCGTTCGTTATATATAATTTATTAATTTATTTCATGGATCAACATGATCATCATCACCGTTTAGTGGCCATCCAATCTAAAATGCAAAACAAGAGCTGACGACAACAAACAGGTTTCAAAAGAGGAAAATTGCAGTACGGGAGAGGAAAGAGGCGACACACAAACACCTCATTAGCCTCAGTTTTCACTTTATCCCAGGTATCCGATGTGCCGTACGATGAAATCCCTTTACGTCACCAACCTCAACGAAACGCATCTTTTCACCTGTTCTATGTACGACAATCGTACTGCAAATTGTACGGAAACGTCACACTAATGGCGCCCTCCGCAGGCCCTCGGTGGCCAAGAAGCGACTTCCCCAGGTCCCCCCCTGCCCCTTCCCCCCAGCCATCATCTGTTGCGGCGGCAGCAGCAGCAGCTGCTCCGCCACATCCTTCTCCACCTCCAAATACTGCTGTTGGACAAGCCTGTACGGCGGCGGGGAAAGGTGGGAGAGGGGCGGGGGGCGGCAAAAGAATTTTGCTGATAGGACAGCAATTAGCAAACGGGATGATGACGATACACCCGATGACCATTCGAGTAACTTTGCGTTGCTCTCCAAATCACATCATCAAGACAGGACAGGATGAATCCAGATCTTGAATCCAGATTTTAAATCCAGATCCACTTACTCGGCCACGGGTCGCGATACAAACACCTCCACGCCAGCCTCCAGAGCAAGAGCCAGAGCGTCAGAGGTCCGCGCGTCCACCGAAACCAAAAACCCTTCCCCTTGCCCCTCCAGCCCCCCCGCCTCCCCCTTCCCCCCGTGTCGTGCACGGGCATGGCCACCCGATGGCGGGGAAGGCACGGAGCGCGTGTCGGCCGCGGTGGGGGGTTTGGCGGTGGGGAGGCCCCAGTACAGCTGACTGAGTACGATTCGGGCGTAGAAGACGCCGCCCACTTGTCGGGTGATGACCACTCGCTCCAAGGTGCCCCCCAAAGCCTGTGTATATGTGTATGTGTGTATGTGTGTATATGTGTATGTATGCAAATTAGCAGTATTTGTGGCGAAAGCAGCAGCAGCATACCGCAAGATAGCAAAAGCGATCCATGTAATCGCATTCTTGAATGCTTTCCCCCTCAAAAACATTTTCAAAATCAAAAAGGATTTTATATTTGCCAAAAATATCCATTTCAAGCGTACCTGCACCGTCTGAAGCCAGGTAGCAAGAAGCGTTGGCCGTCGGCCCCTTGCCGATCCGGCAGCATTCACAATATTTCTCGCCTCCGAAACCCCAACCAACAAGGTGAGTGGGTGAGCGAAACCCGTTAGGCCTAACACCACCACCGCCTGGGACTCTTGAGGGAGTACGGCAACCGACAACAGACTGGCCAACGTGTACTGCTCGGCGGGGTTTCCGAGGCCATCGAGACCGCCCGCCAGGCCAGGGCGCTCCGAAACCGCTGGCGGCGGTGGCAACTGCTGATGGGGCTGCTCGGGATCTGATTGGAAAAGTGAGTGTGACAAAGATTGATGGTGCGGATTGACGTCGGCGGCTGCGCCGGATGCGGTTGAGATCTGACCCAAATGGTTGGGCGCGTCGGGAGGAGGTTGTGTGTCGTACTGCGACGGCTGTCGCCGCCTTTGCCGCCGCTGGCGATGACGCCAGTCGCCGCCATCCTCCATATCGCCGTCGCCGCCACCGCCAACAGAGCCGACGATGGTGTTGTCACTGCTGCCGCTGCTGCTGCTTCTGCTTCCGGGTGTCAAATCCAGGAGGCCCTCCGGATCGTCGTACAGCTGTAGCAGGCGATCACCACGTTGTGCAACGTACTCGCAAAGGAGATCTCCCGTACGTACGTCCCGAAAACGCCAAGGGTGTGTCTGCACATGGTATGGCACATGGTGCGCCGACGGAGTAGTGGTTAACAGTTTTGTTTGTTACTTGGGGGGTTAAACCCGAATATCTCTCTCTGAGATAGAGAGTATACATGTATAATGTTCCTCACGGCCATACAACTCTCTATCTCAGAGAAAGATGATATATATATATATGTGTGTGTGTGTGTGTGTTTAGGGTTTCAGGACTACATCGCCATTGTCGTCGGGGCATCATATCATAGACCTGTGCGCCCCCGACCTCATGTGATATTGTCTTGGTTTCGGAGTACCCTGTACGGAAACGCAGGTGACCGACTATGCTGTACGGAAACGCAGATAACCGTCAACGCTGCAAAAACGTGTGCATCACAACCTGCGCTCGCATGATTCAGACTGTGCGGGAGTAGGTACCTTCTCAATTGTGTTGCTATGTATATTTTTAACGTACACAGTGGCGTTGTACAGCTGCGCCGTACCTCGTACGTTTCAACGGTCCACGCATGGCCAGGTGGGATGGTCGCGTACGATTCCTCATCACCTACCGTACGTATGTGCGACAATTCCGCGTCGTGAAAACGTACTGGGTGCGAATGTTGGTCAGTAAACTTGTAATCAATTTAACGCAACTTTAATTCCGAAATCATTTCTTATTTTTTTTCAAATTCTCTGTTTTTATTTCTTGTCGTGGTTAAAAACCTTTTACGTCCATACTAATAATGTTGAGGTGGCTTCTCCCCCTCCCCTCCTCCCCTCCTCCCCTCCTATTGATATCTCATTTATTCCCCTGAGGTCCCCCTTCTTCACATACACATACGCACGACCCCTCCCCTCCGCGCACGCGCACATACATAAACACATTCACAAGCACATACACACTAAAAGACACTAGCATAAACCCATGCATTATACACACACACACACATGCACGCACACGCGCCCACATGTGCGGCACACCCTTGCGCTCACCATCGTAGTTGACCCAGCGGGCATCAACCGGTCTAGGTCTCCGGTTGCGGATGGTCAGATAACAGGGCACATCAGAGCGCTTCGAGTGGAGCAAGCGGGCGCTGGCGGATGGGCAGCTGCGGGGAACGATCAGTGCGCATTCCGGCGGTAGGAGTGGCAATAACAGCAAGAGCGCCGAGGATGCGCTCGCCAGGAGGACCACCCGACGAGAAGATGAGGATGAGGACGAGGACGAGGACGAGGAGTGGACAGATTGTGGTGAGGCGGCAACTACGGTGTAGTTGTTATCAGCTACCGATTCGCGATAGACATGCGGCGAGGGGGAGGTGGGGGTAGGGGAGGAGAAGGAGAAGCAGGAGGAAGAGGCGGAGGAATTGCAGGATAGGATTGTCTTAAAGGACTTTGGGGTTGTGGATCGCTGAGGCGGCTGGTGCGGCGGGAGATGCGGTGAAAAGATTGACTCGCTGAGCGGGCTATGATTTCCGGCTGCCAGCGGCCGTACTCTTTTTGTGAAGGTGAAATGTCCTACGGATGTTCGACCAGATAGGGTGAAGGAGCATGGACGGTGGCGTGCCTGTTCACAGCTGTCGTAGCAGTCGTTCCGAAGCAAAAGAAGGGAAGATGGACGACTTTGCCAGTTATGGTTGAAGGCGGTACTTGGAATGGATTGGTATTGCATTTTACACAAGATGAAATGATGATGGAGTTGGGGAGGTGCAGGCAAGCGCTAAGACAGTCTTTGGGTCTTGCTACATACGTCGTCGTAAGAACTCAACTCCAGCCGCAAGAAAAATTTTCAGTGCGTCGCATTCTAGCGTCGATACCGTATATTATGCACATAATGCATCGCAAAGATCAGCTCGATGTCTGCTCGGCCAGCTCCTGCCTGGCGCCATGCAGCTAACGGTGAAGGAGTTACCGGTTGTGCTGAACTTTTTTTACCATAACTAGGGAACACGATTTTTCCTCGAAAATGGGCAGGTCTTGTGTAACTTGCCTTGGCGGGATTTCTACTGCGTGCGACAACCAAGGGTCATAACTCTCATATTTCCTGGCGTACTGGACATGCCTTGTGATAACGGCGATCTCGTCCCGAGGACGCAACCCAAGTCCGAAGACATCGCCAAACAATATAACGTTTCTTGGGAGAATTGAATCATGAGATTGACGCCGAAAGAGATACTGTCTTGGTGGACGCTAAGCCGCAATCATATTCGGCGGCTCCTCCAGGCATTGCCGATGCCTTAATACCGACCTCGCTTGCGAGTTTGGCAATTGCAACATTGCTTCAAGCTGAATCGGTCGCATGGCTGCTGTTATCACCACTACTTTTCGCTGGAATTGGATAGGGCATGGAGTTGGGGAATGTGAGGCGAGAATTCACATCCGCTGATTACTTTATAACATAAGAATGGAATAAATTATGATGATTAAATGTCAAAGAGCACGATAAGATGCAGGCAGGTCGCTTATGTCGATGCATCAGGGGTTAGAACTGCTATGTGGGGCACCAGCAGTGACCCCGTCGTACCAACCAGCGATAGCTCTGCACATCCAGCAGGGGGGACAGGTCGGGACCCCGACTCGGCCATTGCTACCGACATCTATCACTGCCATTTCATGTTGCGTGTCATACACGTTTCTCTCGATATGTTTACGGCAGGGTACGCCATACCTGAGAACGGACCCTGCATCTCTCCGCAACGCGCTCATTTCTTCTTTGACCAAGAATTGTTGACTTTGCATGACCTCCTTGCTCCATGTGGGGTACGTCGAGTGTCATTATTTATCATAAACGTAGGCTGGCTGTGGGGAGGGTATATGCACTGTTTAGATAGTGACCTGCCCAGGACGCAAGCAGCTATATCACCAGTAGGCATTCCTGTTTTCTCTCTCTCTCTCCTCGTTATCTCTCTCTTAGATTGGGATCTCCTCTCGATCTTGCAACATCAACTAGGCCAGCATCTGGGCCAATCCTGCACCAGCCAGAACAACCCGACGGACAGCGTCCCGGAAGACAGCGAGGAGGGGAGAAGGGGAGGAGGGGGGAGAGGAGGGGAGGAGGGGAGGAGGAGCACCTGAAGGATCTGAGACTCTGTCTGTCTGTCTGCAGACAGACAGACAGACTAGGAGCAGTTATCTCATCACGGGTCAGGCGGTATATGAGAAAAATACTGCCAAGAGTGAGACAGGTACGGCGCTCTGCTGCTGAACCGCTCGCTCGTCCAGCAGCATCGCGCCGTACCCTGTCGAACGATTTGCAGGATATTTCGAGTAAATGACTAAACCGTGAGATAGCAGGTCTATTCCAAGGGCAGGCGCCAAAGTATCAGTGCATTATTATTGCTGCACAGTGCAGGTATACTAAAGTGCATCTGACACTCACTCATTACACGTCTCACACCGATTCATATGTGATGTAATTTCATCGAATGTTAGGGCACTGATGCGCCGCCAGTGGAATAGGCTGTATAGATGAATGGCCGCCAGCGCGAGAGAGGAAGAGCGGTGTACCATCAGCCGCTCCCTCACACCCTCAGAAGGGGGCAATTGGGGAATTATATCACTCAGCAGGACTGTGCAGAAGGCAGTCGGCGGGAGGTCCTGCTGTCTGTGTTCAAAATGTTGATACGATAATCGTTTATCAGTCCCGAAGAAATGGTATATACTCGCAGGTTGGCGGATTTGAAGCGCAAAGATAGAAGTTTGATTGCAGGCAATTGAAGATTTGGGAGAAGATACCGCCGGTGCGGTGCGTGAGTGCGGGAAAAAATGGGCGGTGCTCGATTGCTCACTCACTGGCAGCAGCTTATGCATCCTTCTGTACAGCGGTACGTACTCGCTGAAGAACCTGCGAGGATAACGATACCTCGAATTTTTTTCATATCGTAAATGAAGAAGTTGAAAAGTTTTCTACCAGGCATCTGTGTATGTGGTAGTTTGCATGGGTGTTGGAAGTCTCTGATTTCGACCCGAAAACGAAAAGACAGCCCGCTCGTAGATTCGACTGGAACCTGGAACGTCAAACGTCGCCACCGGGAGCGATGCGCAACCTTGTAAAGTATTAAGAACTTTTTTTTACAGAAAGTATTGTAAATATACTTTGCAGTCGTGGATAAACATCAATGCTGTGTTCTTGGCTTTGCAGAAGTTTAGGACGGTCTATCGGTCGGTCTAGCTGTTGGAAGAGTGCGACAGACGAACCGAACAATGACGTTGCAATCATAACTGGATACTGATATAATACAATACCCGAATAATAATAATAATATATATATTCCTACGTGGTTCTTTCTCCATCAGCGCAAAAAAGTCGTGTTGCTGCGTCGGTAATATTTCATAAACTCAGACCCCTATCGGAGAAAAGCGATTTATCTGGAGGGAAGCGGTAGGAAGCGAAGCTTAATATTTATTACTACAACTACAAGACATTGAGTTGAAACGTGGATATCGCAATGCTGCGTAAAATTAGAAAAGGCTCGGCGGTTACCTTTCGCAGCAGCGGCACCCAGGAGCCGTGCGATGTATGTTGGTCTTTCAATGTCATGAACATGTGCGAGAAATTTTGTGACCAGCTTGAGGAGGGCACGCACTTCCTCCAAACGTGCTTCAGTAGCTGGATGATGGCCGAAGCGGATGTTGATGGGAAAAGGCGACAGCGACGAGCGGACCTTTTCGAGTTTGGAATTGATTCAATCGCTTTGATATGAGAGGAGTTTACCACGAGGCGCAGCTATAAATACCGAAAGCATCTTTGAGCGCCGGCAACAAGTGCGCCAAGGACTGCCACGTTCTCCATTTCCTCTTCCATATCCATATCAACACAACCTGTTCTATTTACTATTTATTATGATCAGATGAGGTTTCACGTTGGAAGGAGAGCTAGGCGGTAGTACATCTGGCCAATCGTCGGCACCACAGACCTGACACACGTACACTACTCAGCGCGAAATATTGATGCGCTGATATGGTGCAACGATATATCGTTGTTGGCATCGGTGCCTGAAGGATGAAACGGGTTTGCGAAAAAGGGTTAGTCCCGTCCATGTCATTCCTATGGATGTGGATGTTGATGGATAATGGATATATCGCGTCTTCTCATATTATGACACCTTCTGATAAGCACCGCCGTAGATGACCTGTTGGCCGCGGTCGGTCTCGCCGCGCGGCATTCAAAAAGCTTAACAGATGTTGCCCGGACGATTATCCGGACGTTGTGACGGCTTGGGGCCAGACGCGGCGAAGCAGCTGAATGCATATATATAACATGTATGTCTTTGGCCTTGTACGTTATGCTGTACAATACGGCAAGGATGATCGGGAAGCGGTGTTCCCAATTTAGATTTTCCCGTATGTCTGAGAAGATGCTTTCACGTTCATGGTTTACGACGAGGCCGATGAATATGATGTTGACAAAATCATTCATGCATGCTGCGATCGATATGACGGTAGAAAGTAGGTTGATCGCAATCTGATGGTCATTAAAGCGATCCACGATACTTAAGAAGCCTTTTTTTCAATGTCGGGAGGCACAGTGGAATCCAACATCGAATACGGCTATGCCGTATTCATCAGAATCCAATCCATATTTTAGCGGGAGTCGCAAAAGCCCATCTGCACTGCATTTAGCGCATGGAGGTTTGATGGGTGGCAAACTTACACAGGCCGTCCTTAGACATACGTTCTTGCAAACTTAGTCTTCTGCGGGCGTCCTTAGACGTACGATACATTATACAATGTCGTACATGTACGACAATGCGTAGGTGTGGGCAGGTTTGTCAATCTATTCGATTACGAGCGTACGGGGATTTATTGCCCACGTAGGGCCCTCATGCAAAGCCCAAGGAGGATGGCTGTGTCTCCCTCTCCCAATAGCACCTCCCCTGACTTCCCAGAGGTATGTGTGTGTATATGTGTGTGTGTGTGTGTTTTGGCGGGGTTGAGGTGGGTGGCAGAGTTAGCTCCTGTGCTGCCGCGAGGTGATGTTTAAGATGTTAATCAGTTTGCTTTTCTCAAGATCATAACCGATTCTGTTGGAACCCATTCGTACAAACCCCACGTAGACGCAAAATGTAATATTCAATTCGCATTTGGGTAATGACGACAGGGGTCCATCATAGAGCCATCCTAGAAGCCATAGAACATAAGGGAGCTGAGGGGCTGCTGCCGTACATGGATATCCGCCGTACGCATGCGCACCCTGTAAAATGGTTCGTATTACGCTGCATGTCGCTGCATGTTTAAGCGCTTGCTTAAACATGTTGTCGTTGAAGGTGCCTGCTGCTGGTCATAACATAGCCGTTAGATAAATCACGAACCAGACATGTGCACACGAGTGACATGTATGGTCCTGTGTGTATGTACCGGTGTACGGATGTACGATGTACGAATTCCGTTGGTCTGTATGTGGCAAATTAGGGTCTCGAATTTCCCTTGTACGAAAGTCTTGTTTTGACGGCTTTGACGCCCGCTCGACACTGACGCCTGCCTGTAGTGTTTTGCAAGCTGTCGTACACCTTCGTAGGCTGTGTACGGACGAGTAAGTTTTTGTGACGCCATTGATGAGCCTCACTGATATCGCTCATATCCTCAGCCAACACGCATCCTCGTCACCAGGACGAGGGGGTTACTCGGTTGGCATCATCAGTTAGTCGTTGGCATTTCACTGCGTCCAAGTTGCAGCCACGCGCTTCTTTAAGTGCAAATACGGATTCGAGGGTGCCCTCACATATGCACCATGCCATTTTCAGACATCAAATAGTAGCAAAATGTTTTATGTCAAAATTGAATTTTACGTGACCGTTAGAGTATGACGACATGACAACAGCAGAAGGAACCTCTTCATCTGGTCGGATCATATAACCGCTTTATTTCCTGAGGCTGTCGTTCAAAAGATAAAAGATAAACGACGATCAAGGAAAATTCACCCCCTCCTTACATATACTGTCTTACATTCATCTCCGTACGGTATTGTACCGCAGATCTGTCCTCCCCTTATGTCCTCTCGCGGCATCTCTATACATCCCGGCATCTCTTCAATGATGGCCGCCTCCTCCTCCCCCGCCCTCGTTGATTTAACACTACCCCCAAGCCTCAGCAGGCGATATGTATGTATGTATACATGTACGTACGTATGTGTACGTTAGTACGTACGTACGTACGTACGTTCGTGTCCAGAGAATGACCCACAGTGAGGAAATGTGTTTTGGAAGGAGAGGACCCGAGCCCGAAGGGGGGGGAGGATCAGGGGGGGGAGGAGGAAGGGGAGGAGGGAAAGTCATGGGGGAGGAGGAGGCAGGGGTTGTGACAAACCTCACACAGCGAAGTGAAAAATTGCCGGGAGAGGAGCCATCAACTGCCAAAACAGTCAAACAAAATACCCCACCCTCTTCTTCAGCCATTCCCCCCCCACAAGAATACCAGAGTTGCTTCAAAGTCCACCATGTTTCAGTCGTTGACGAGGACTCACAAATACACAGCACAGCAACATCAGCGTTACGACGTTTCTTAGAGGTGAACATTTCGGGGGCGATATGCCAGGGAATGACATCGTCATGTAAAATTGCGTACGGCAGAATCTGGATAATACGGCGGTTTGTGATGACTGCTCGTCCGGAAGGTCTCTGCAGGGCCCAATGCAAACCAGGCTGTCCACCCTTCTCCTTCCCGTACCCTTCCGCTAACCCTAAGGAACCAACGACTAACGCCCAACGATCCAAAACCTAACGGACACTTGGAGACCGCATTAGCCGAATGGAAGCCAAACACCAACTTCCGTACAACTTCCAGATCCGCGCTCGCGGATGGATGAGATGTCATGAGTCACATAGCACAAGTTAACCCCTTCCCTTAAGTCCCGGATTTCCTCCTCACCCCTCCTCGCCCCACGCGCTCCCCTGTCGTGGTCAATTAAGTTCAGTTTTTATATCGCATGGTGCCCTTCTCAAACCCAATGGTGGGGAACTGCTTTGCGAAGGTCTCCACGTCCTTCTTCAAGGTAGTCAGCTCGGGGGGCGACTGTGAGGGTGGGAGTGTGCGTGTGTGTATGTGCGTGAGTTGAACGGGAGGAAGGAGGGAAGGAAAGACCCACGGGTCGGTATCGGCATGCATTAGCATCGGACATCCAGTACGGTAAATATTCATTGAGGAATAGAGAGAGGAGTTGACGGTGAGGAGTAAGCGTGAGGGGGATAAAGAGGACGGGGAGTTGATGGGGGGTCACTCGCACCACGAAGGGATGGGGGTGGGGGAGGGAGAGGGGAAATGTGTTTTAATGGCTGAATTGTGAGGGGAACACATTTTTGCACTAGCAGCTGGTGGAAAGGATGGTGAGGGTTTGTTTAATATAAGAAAACTGAAGTCCATCCCCCTGTAAATCTCATAAGTCCTCGCAACGAAACACCCCAGACACGTACGTACATTTCACACATACACACACACGCGCGCGCGCCCCTCTTTTCCCCTGCCCACCTCCTTGGTGAGGTACTCGCGGAACTCCTTCAGCTTCGGGTATTGAGCCTTCAGCCCCACCGCAATATTGACCGCCCGGTCAACGTAGTCAGCCACCTGGTGGTTGAGAAGTTTGGAGATTGATAACGCGAAGGCAGTTTGTACGAAAGTGCAATAGTGTAAGAATTGCTACCCTCCGTACCCTCCGTAACCGCAATACTATCCATAGGAAACAAATTGGATCTGAGAAGAGGATGCAGAAATCAGTTAAGAAATTTCCGTTTTCTGTTGTCAGGCTGGTTAGGAAATCAGTTAGGAAACGCCCGCCCCTTTCAGCCCACCTGGTCGAAGTCTTCCTCAACGAAGCCGCGGGAGGTCAGGGCGGGGGACCCCATCCGCAGCCCTCCCGGGACCAACGCCGACGTGTCCCCCGGCACGGTGTTTTTGTTCGCGGCGATGTGGGCCAGCTCCAGCACACGCTCAACGCGTGAGCCATCAACTCCCTAGGAAGTGGGCAGGGGTACGAATAAAATCAAATACACGCACAGCGACAAACTCATCTCCCCAGCCTCCAACGGGGAAAAGGCGGAAAACGTGTGTATGTGTGTATTTAACTGCGGCCGCATATTTGTGCGTGTGTAATTTTACATGTGGCCACCACGCTCACTAACTTCTCCCTCCGTCATGAGTGTCGTACCTTGGGCCGCAGATCCACCAGTACGATGTGGTTGTCCGTACCTCCGGATACGAGCTTGTGACCCCTCTTCGCCATACCCTTGGCCAGTGCCTGGCTGTTGGCCATCACCTGCACCGGTAGGTGTTGGGGTTAGGGGGGGGGGTGAGAATTGAAACACACGCATTCGTGTGTTTTAATACCGCCCGAGCACATCCCCTTTCCTTCTCCCCCTTCTGCCGTGGTAAACAGGGCACAGAGGCCAGGTGAAAACCAGGAAGGGCGGTTTATGAACCCAAACACCCACCAAGATCCAAAATAAAACACCTCATAATTTTGCACGGCTGTGAAAGTATGTGGCGTAGAAGTGAGTTGTGGGAACGAAGTGCAACACTCGTACATACACACACACAAACACACACATGACACAGGCTGACCGTCTGCTTCCCACCTGCTGTTGGTACGCCCTAAACTCGGGGGTAGCTGCTTGCTTCAGAGCACATGCAAGACCGGAGATGGTGTGGTTGTGCGGCCCTCCCTGGAGGGTGCCCGGGTGGCGGGGGGAGGGGAGAAGGGGGGAGGGGAGAAGGGGGGAGGGGCCGGGGTTCACCGGGGGAAATACACAAAGGCAGTTGTAAGGGGGGGGGAGAGAGACGAACAAACGAGACCTGATATCGCTTTGGACGCTGCTGTAAAGCATAACTAACCGCGATATGTTGGAGGGGGGACGGGGACGGGGGGACGGGGGGACGGGGCCAAACCCATGAAAATGACGGAAACCACGTCAAGCGGTGCCCCGGGGGGGAAGGGGGGGAAGGATGAACACCTAAGAGAATCTGGTGCCGTACACATACATTTATCCCGAACAAAGTAAGGTAATCGTTGACACTCCCGCGCACCTGCAAGCCCGGGAAAACCGCGAAGTTGATCTTGTCCTCAATGTCGTACATGACCGGTTTGCCCGTCTTGGCGTCCGTACGCCGTACACCACGTCGGTAAAAGATCATCGCTCCTCGAGGGCCCCGCAGTGACTTGTGTGTGGTGGTTGTGACGACGTCGGCGTAACCGAATGGTGAGGGTACAAGATCCGCCGCCACCAGCCCGCTAATGTGGGCCATATCGGCCAAGAGCCAGGCGCCCACCTGGTTGGGGGGTCGGGGGGTGAGGGGGTTGAGTGCAGGGAGGGTGGGGAGAAGAGTTTATAAATGCATGGGCTTTAAAATCGAAATTTATTTTAAATTGCATTACTAGTTTTTATGGGACATCTGGATTTGGATTACCTCCTTACTTCGTGAACATAAAATAAATAAAATTGAACTCCCGAGAGCTGGAGAGGATACACAGACAGCTGGACATAAAGAACGGAAAAGATATAAAAATGTGACAACATTTTCGTATCGCAATTACGAGCCATCATAATAGTGTAGGGAAAGAAAACGACGAGCGCCGCAGAAATGTCGTACCTTGTCGGCGATGGCGCGCATGCGAGGGTAGTCATAATGGCGAGTGTAAGCTGAGGCACCTGCGATTCGGTTGGATTGCGTACAACACGTACGACATAACCGATAAATCCGGATGAAAGGATCTATACCATCATTAACATTGCGCCAAAACGATTTGAAAAAAATATTCTTGTTATGTAAAATATGTGAAGTAAAATATAAATAATAATGATAACAATAATAATAATAATAATAATAATAATAATAATAATAATAATAATAATTATTATTATTATTATTATTGGACTGTCATAATCGGGCGCAAGGAGGTTTCGTATCTTCTCTCCCACACTCCAGGTACCCTTACAACCGCCAACTCCAACGACCCATCTCACCCGCCACAATTAGCTTTGGCCGGAACAGTACGGCAGTCTTCTCCAACGTGTCGTAATCGATGAAGCCCGTCTCTTCGTTCAGACGGTACGGCATTTGCTGCAGTACGACAGGAAGCGGGACATGGAAATAAAGAACATCCCGTCGTCCCATATATCAAAGTCGTCCCCAATATTATTACCGCGACAACCTCCCGTACACGCCGTACACCTCCCATGACTGTTAAGAGTAATTTCCCCGAACCCCCAAAACACACACACGCAAAGCATCCGTGCCAAGCAACCCACGCTTGCTAAGGGTTCCTGTTCCACTCCCCCCTCCGGTCGGGGTTTCGTTCACTGCTGCTTTGCGGATTCCCCCTGATACCCCGCAACATACATACAGACAAACACACACACACATACACACATACAGACAAACACACATATACAAACATATAGACACATACATATGCAGGTACACACACACAGGCATATGCACATACATACACACACACAAACAGACATATGCACATACAGACAGACACATACACACACACACACACTCGGGGCCCCACCTCGAAGTAGATGGAGGTGGCGGAGATCTTCTTGGTGTCAGTCTGGTAGCCGTGGCTGAGGTGACCGCCGTGAGGCAGGTCCAGAGCCATGATCCGGTCGTGAGGCTGCAGCAGGGCCGTGTATACCTGCGAGGACCGCATCATGTACGGACCGAAACGACACGCGCGTGTGTGTGTATGGGGGCGTGTATGTGCGTTTATGGGGACGAAAAAGGAGGGTTACGTGTCATTACTAATACCGTACAATTCCCTCTTCTTCTACTACCCCCGTATCCTCCCCACCCAACCCCGACCTTCGTTGCCGACATCCGCCACTGCCTAACCCATCGAATACCGTTTTCCACTAACCCCCCAACCAGCAGCCACATTTCCCCCAACCACCAGGTGGTTAACTATGTTTCCCCAACCACCAACCTCTTACATGACCACTCAACCACCTCCCCCTAAACTTTGGGTTTCTGGTTACATTCCCTCTCATATAAGGTGCACTGCACGTTCGTATACACCCCCCCTCCCCAGCCCCGGTGCTTACCCGCCCCACAATACACACACATACACGCGCACGCACACACACACACACACCTGGAAGTTAGCGGGCGATCCCGACAGCGACTGCACATTGACCCCCCAGCTGGCGGGATCCAGTCGAAAAGCCTTCAGGGCGCGTTCCTGAAGGAGGGGGGAGGGGGGGATTGGGAAGGTGTGCATATGCGTGTGCGTGTGTATGTGTGCATGTACGGCGTGTATTTATAAATTGTTGAGAAAATCTAAAAGGGAATTACTTCCATGAATGTTATTTAATTTCAAACCACCTTTCACAACCACACTGATGCTCGCGCAGCCCCTTCCTCATTAACATTCTTCTGCGCGATGGCGCCGCCACTAGTCAACAGAAAGCAACCGCTGACCCACATCGACCCACATTATAAGTGGAAACTACATTATGACTTTGACTTTTGCATAAGCGGATTCCCACTGCCACCCCCAACCCAGCACCCGTGGAGGGGGAGAGGGGGGACCGTGGGCAGGGAGGGAGGACAGCCTGATGCCGCTTCTGTGTCCACCAGACGAGAATGTTGCCGTACATTCCAAACCCGGGCTCCCAAACCCGTACAAATACACATGCACATACACAAACAAAAGCATACACACACGTGCCTGACGCACATGGTCTCTCCAACCTCTCACCTGGCACAGGCGCTCTGCCATATCGATGAATTCGTTGCCGCCGTAGTAGCGAGCGCCCGGATAACCTTCAGAGTACTTGTTCGTCATAACCGATCCAACGGCTTCCATAACCGAAGAAGAAACGAAGTTCTCTGACGGGATGAGCTCAAGTCCCTATTCACGTGTGATGCAAGGAAACAAACAAACACACACGCACACAAAAGATAAGCACCAGCACAAAGAAAGACACACAGACACGTACAGACACGGAAACGAGGACAGTTAAAATTGTTTGGAGGGATGATGAGACTGTGGGATCGGATATTGGCATGAGTTGCATGTTGCGTGACGAGTTGCCTGCCGTACACTGGCCGCACCTTGAACTGGCGATTCTTCTCCTTCTCGATGATATCGTACAGATCTGGATCCACCTCGGCAAGAGAAGCATTGAGAACCTTGGGCCACTGCGAGCAATTGAATGAGGCTCGCTCGCGGTCGTGCATGGCGTGGAAGCATACTGCACTTACGGTAACGTGCGCCCGGCTCGTATCCTGGGAAAAGCGGCTGTACTCCTCCTCATTTGATAGAGCGGGCTGCGGGCAAACGGGTCTAGGTTAAGCGATGGTCGACCGCGCGTCGTCGTCTTGAGCACGACCCTCACAAACGTGCTAACCTGAGCTGCAAAGCAACGTTGCTGCACGAGCTCCTGTAAAAACATTCAAGAAGATGATCCATCGATCGGATAATTATGCAGATGATCCAAAAGCGATAAGCGGGAACAGCCTTGGAACTCACAGTGCCCTGCCTTGCCGACAGCGCCCGTAGAGCAAGCTTGGCACCTTTGATGCGCAACATGATTGCAACTCTAAACGTGATAAAACTTCGTGAGCCTCAACAGTGCCACATCGTCAACTCTACCACTGTCGGCTTCGGAGCCCAGCCATCGTCCGGCAAGAAGTTGAAGAACGGATGTACCTTTCATTAACCGAAAATGATATACACGTTCATAATATATAATCTATATGATTGTTATGACCTTCTCAGTTACATTTGTAGCGTTAACCGACCTGCCCTCGGGATCTGAAGTCCGAAGTCATGCAACGACAAGCTGAAAATAGCACGTTCAAGTGCGATGTAATTATTTGGATTATCAGATCAATTGATCTTGGATAATATAGCGGCTGGCGAATGACCAGCATAAACTCAATAATGGTAAGGGACTCAAGGGACTGCTGTGACATTGGGTCAATTGGCATCACGTTCAATGCTACGTTCTGCGAAATTATCAACGAGCAAGCCAATAGGTTCTGCCGTGGCGTGGGCTGCTGCGCGTGCACTGTTCCGTCCCCACACTAACTGTACTGGCGCCTTCAAACTCCACAATAGGCAGAAGCTATCACGTGCTTGGCAGCAGGTCCTTGTTAAAGCTCCCTCAATGCCCTGGCACTCAGCCGGTTCAGCGCAGGGTTGGTTTCAAAGGCAATGAAGCCATGCGGCTCGATAAGGGTGTCTGCGGCCATTTCTGCTTCCCTCGCTGACAACTGCCAGGGACATTAATGGATTTGCAACTAGGTTACTGTATCAGGCTGCTCATCAAAACGCCGCGCCCGACTAGAGCCCTTTATATGGCGTCACAAACGGCGGCACATATGAACAGTAAATTCACACTCTCCAAGCAACTATTCGTCTACCCCTTTCCCCTCCACTTCTCCTATGTACACATGCCATTTCTGGCTCCTGAACCAAAATTTCGTACTGCGGCTTGTCTCCGCCGTCTGCCGGGGGAACCGCCCTGAACCCCCGACCTTACGCCTACATAGACAGACAGGGTAGAGGAGCGGAGCTGCATCTATCTCACGCTTTGTATTCGCCACCACTGCATGGTGGTGAAATCTATAAAACTATAGAGAGAGACAGAGAGAGAGACGGGGAGACAGAGAGAGAGACGGGGAGACAGAGAGAGAGACGGGGAGACAGAGAGAGAGACGGGGAGACAGAGAGAGAGACGGGGAGACAGAGAGAGAGACGGGGAGACAGAGAGAGAGACGGGGAGACAGAGAGAGAGACGGGGAGACAGAGAGAGAGACGGGGAGACAGAGAGAGAGACGGGGAGACAGAGAGAGAGACGGGGAGACAGAGAGAGAGACGGGGAGACAGAGAGAGAGACGGGGAGACAGAGAGAGAGACGGGGAGACAGAGAGAGAGACGGGGAGACAGAGAGAGAGACGGGGAGACAGAGAGAGAGACGGGGAGACAGAGAGAGAGACGGGGAGACAGAGAGAGAGACGGGGAGACAGAGAGAGAGACGGGGAGACAGAGAGAGAGACGGGGAGACAGAGAGAGAGACGGGGAGACAGAGAGAGAGACGGGGAGACAGAGAGAGAGACGGGGAGACAGAGAGAGAGACGGGGAGACAGAGAGAGAGACGGGGAGACAGAGAGAGAGACGGGGAGACAGAGAGAGAGACGGGGAGACAGAGAGAGAGACGGGGAGACAGAGAGAGAGACGGGGAGACAGAGAGAGAGACGGGGAGACAGAGAGAGAGACGGGGAGACAGAGAGAGAGACGGGGAGACAGAGAGAGAGACGGGGAGACAGAGAGAGAGACGGGGAGACAGAGAGAGAGACGGGGAGACAGAGAGAGAGACGGGGAGACAGAGAGAGAGACGGGGAGACAGAGAGAGAGACGGGGAGACAGAGAGAGAGACGGGGAGACAGAGAGAGAGACGGGGAGACAGAGAGAGAGACGGGGAGACAGAGAGAGAGACGGGGAGACAGAGAGAGAGACGGGGAGACAGAGAGAGAGACGGGGAGACAGAGAGAGAGACGGGGAGACAGAGAGAGAGACGGGGAGACAGAGAGAGAGACGGGGAGACAGAGAGAGAGACGGGGAGACAGAGAGAGAGACGGGGAGACAGAGAGAGAGACGGGGAGACAGAGAGAGAGACGGGGAGACAGAGAGAGAGACGGGGAGACAGAGAGAGAGACGGGGAGACAGAGAGAGAGACGGGGAGACAGAGAGAGAGACGGGGAGACAGAGAGAGAGACGGGGAGACAGAGAGAGAGACGGGGAGACAGAGAGAGAGACGGGGAGACAGAGAGAGAGACGGGGGGACAGAGAGAGAGACGGGGAGACAGAGAGAGAGACGGGGGGACAGAGAGAGAGACGGGGAGACAGAGAGAGAGACGGGGAGACAGAGAGAGAGACGGGGAGACAGAGAGAGAGACGGGGAGACAGAGAGAGAGACGGGGAGACAGAGAGAGAGACGGGGAGACAGAGAGAGAGACGGGGAGACAGAGAGAGAGACGGGGAGACAGAGAGAGAGACGGGGAGACAGAGAGAGAGACGGGGAGACAGAGAGAGAGACGGGGAGACAGAGTGAGAGAGAGAAAGGAACTGACATGGCGCTCAAACAAGGAGAGGGGCACAGCGCTGTCGAAGGGCAGTGAGTGCGCCTGAAGCGTACAAGTTAGTTGACTGGTTGGCGGGGTCGTTGCAGGTGGTTTGTCACGTACTGCAGCTCACTGTCCTGCAGTAGTGTATGTCCCCCCTCTTGTCGCCATCACAAGCTTTCATTCGACGGCCGGGGTTGTGGCTGAGGCATCCATGTGGTTGCGCTTGGATGCACCACTGGATGAATGCATAGCCAATACCTACCGTATAGATGCATAGGGAAGGCTCTCTCCCCTCTCTCTCTTCCCCTGCTCTCCTCTTTTCCTCTCTCAGTTAACCAGACGGACTAGTGGGCCGGCATGCTTGCGCCCCTAGTGTGCGCGGGCTGGCGGGAGCCATTCGTGGCCCCAGCCCGCGCCTGCATGACCACGAACCCCTGTATTCTATCTGCTAGAGCCAAACAACCCTTTCTTCCCATCTCACGTTTCCTCCAGTTTTATTGCCTTCCGTACGCCTACGCCGTACGCTCCCATCCTAATATATACGTCCTTCCATCCTCCTTTTAGATTACATTCTTTTCTTTATCTTTACTCAACCTATTACTTCTACCCTCCGAATTCAGCGGCATTTTCCCCATCGGCTGCATGCGTCCGTCGCGTGGGGTAGATGGGTTGGTTGGATTCAGGCGCGTGTAGGTCAGGGGGGTCGGGAGGAGCACTCGCATGACAGCGGCAGCGCCGGCGGTCAGGCCAGCGCCTCGGACTCAACACGTCTTTCACTTCGCCGCCAGCAATAAGACCGATAGTATACATCATTACGGTTCTCTTCTTCTTTATACTGCTTAAATTCGCGGCCTTTAATTCAACCCTCAAGGTTAGTCTTCGTTCCTCTAGTATCAGCACCAGGATTCGGGTTTTTCGACTTCCCCCCTCTCTCTATCTAATCACATACCTAATCACATGTATATGATATATATATATATTATGTATGATATATATATATATATATATATATATTATCATGTATATATATATATCATAAACAATCGTACAAACACTTGTTGAAATCACATATATATTTTTGCCAGGGGCATTCACGTGCTCTCGTGTGGCCCTGCAGCTCTCGGGAGGTTCCTGTAAGGGGGAAATCCCGATGCTCGTCCCTTTCTGTACATCTTTAAGTTAAGTCCGGAGTATTAGCGGTCACAATGTGTCAAATTCACAAATCAGATAAATGGTTAAATTCATGTCTTTGAAGGAAGCTTGCAAATCCATGAATTGCAGGGGCTAGTTAGCCGGGGAGTAGCGTCCTGCGATGACACAATGTGTGCGGTATACAAACATAGATCTGTGCGTGGCATCTCTATGTCTGTGATATAAGTACATATATATAGAGGTATATCTATATCTATATCTATCTATCTATACCTCTTTCCCATATATATATATATATATATATGGGAGAGACAGACAGACAGACAGACAGACAGACAGACATATGTAGATATGTGTTCCCCCTGCTGCGCTGTTGTTCGGCCCGGTAGTCAGGGCCCCCGGTGCTTGCGCGTGCTTGCAGTACAAGTCGCCCACAGTTAAGCTTTCAGCTTTAGCCTCTTTCCATTCCTAGCTTTCCTTTGCCTGTTTATTTTTTTTCGTTCTTTCGTTTCGTGCCTACCTTTACGTTAATCCGTTACCCCTCCCAGCAGCAGCAGCAGCAGCGTCATCGTTTTGTTGCCGGATGGAGGCATCCTGCTACATACACACAAATCCTGTAGTAGTGCCAAAATCCGAAACTCCAACGCGGTACGATGGACCCTGAGGCCCTATGGGCGACTGCTGCACACCCCTGTGTGTGATGGGTGTCAGGTGTATTTATCAATGCAGTGAACGACAGCTGGGTCCATTGGGATAAGGTTACCAATTGCAAAAATAAAAGGAACCTGCCGTACATCAACCTGGTTTGCCGAAAACGCCCAGATGACCCAGCGGCATGTCGACTGTAATGTTATGAATGAAAACTCATCCTTTGCCGCCGCGAATCTGCAGCCGAGTAACAAACACGATAAGCCGAGTCACACGCAGTCACAGAATAAGTGATCTACCGAGTACGCTGCTTGTGCCATCACTGCACCGGCACTGGTAGTCACCAACAGATCCTTAGCGGTCCGAAGAGGGCAAATTTACAATTGGTATTTCTACAAGGGTAACACGCAAACTGACGTTCACGACAGGCAAAGAGCCTCAGCAATGATAACGGAAGATACGGTGGATGATTGCCGTAATATGTAGGTCATATAAGCTTATGAACCTTATGGACTTATGTCCTTAGGGTTAAAACCCTAAAACCTTAAAACCCCAAACCTTAAGTCCTTATGGACTGGATCTAGTTTGCCTCCCGCGGTTTCGGTCGCTGCCTGCCGCACGCCCTGACATCATATTGTGACGACTACATGTCGTACATGTCCATGCTGGACATACCCGCAACCCAGACACATGTTCCGGACATTGTTCCCCAATCATAACACAACGTACAACACAACGCAATGTCCTAATGTGCCCGAATTAGCAACACCGGACTTCTATCAAAGCACTAAGCACTCCGCCGAACTACCTCCTGCCGCCGTACAAACCTCTTTGTAGCTCAGAAGGAAAACGCCTAGCCACGAGGCCCCCCTCTCCACACACACAAAAAGACACGCGCATCGGCTGCTGCTGATAGGGCCATCACTCGTCCCTCCCGAGGAACATGAGAATGTCTGTTGGACACCTGATTTCCACCGTTTCATATCCATATACATCATGCCCGTTGAAAAATGGGCGCGTGTGTACATACAGTACGTGTGTGTATGTGTAAGCATGCGTATGTACGTGCGTGTGCGTGCATATAAAGAATGGTACGCTTACCAATATTTTGTACGGAAACGTGTATGTATGGGGCTTACGAACAGGATGGAAGGCACTTAATGTCCGCCTGCAGCACCCTCTGATGCGAGGCCACCCTCGCGCCCACCTCAGCCAAACAAATAAGTGGGATTGATGTAACTTATTTCAACAATTTCGATTAGAACGCAACGATTGTAATGATGGAGAGCTTATCGGTGAGGCTTGTGAGGATTTCTATCCCAAGGAGGTGGGCCTCTGCCGCAAGGGATGCATTGGACAAGCACGCGCGCGTCCATGCATATGCCCTCACGCGCGCATCGCCTGTACGTCGCGGGTTTCTGCCACCGCTGCTCCTCTTTCCCAACGTTTACAGTTGGACGGGCGGCAACTTATCCCCCATGGTGTTCTTCGCGAGCCCTCGCGTGTTTGAGTCCCCCAGACCCAGGGTGCCCGCGAACGGCCTGGAGTTCACTCTGATGACGATGATGATGATGATAATGATGATGATAATGATGATGATAATGATGATGAATGATGATGAATGATGATGATGATGATGATGATGACAATGATGACGATGATGATGATGGTGGTGGTGGTGGAGAGGTTGGGTGAAGGGAAGGGAACGCACATCACGCAAATAAGTGGATGGATGCCTAAATAGGCATGAGTATACGACAAAAAGTCATTATTTGCGACTTTACATGCTACTGTTCTCAGACAGACGGACTGAAAAGCAGGTGTACAGACACTGACAGACAGACACGGGCAGACGGACACGGACAGACAGACCCCGTTGCTTACCCCCAGCATTTGACGATATTGCCTGGCTGCAACAGCGCACATGTGTGGGCGTATCCAGCGGTGATTGCGCTGGCATTGAGCCCCACACCGAGGTTCACGGGTTTTAAGAAGTCCCCCATTTCTCGGGGCTGGTCGCCAAAGGCCTGGCCGACCTCCAGGCCGGTGGCACCGTACCTGTTCGACCTTAAAACAAACAGACAAACAGGCAGGCGGGTGGGAAGAGGCAGTCAGATAGGCGGGCGGGCAAATGAATGAGCCGCTCTAATGATGCCCTTCCTAGGCGCCTCTTTGTTGCGAGGCATCGGACCACGACAGTGAGCCCGGTGGCGGCGGTGGCGGCCATATTAAGTTTATGCGCAATGTTTTTGATTGTTCGGCGTTACTTTCGTACGTCAAATAAATATTTCATGTAATTTCATGAAATGTAAAACATAATACAAAGGAATAGTACATTACGACCTGTTGTCAAGTCGCGCTAACTTCGTTTGCTCAAGCGTATTTGTGATTAGTACATAATTGCAACATATTTAGAAATGGCAAACATGGATATAGCAACCATCGCATAGGTGTCATGTGGTGGCGCGCACATACGCACACTGCACATCACGTTTGTACAGAGCAACCCAGAACGATAAACACGGACGGACAGACGGACAGACCGACTGACCGACCGACCGACCGACAGACAGACAGACACACAGACAGACACACAGACAGACAGACATACGGACAGAGAGACACAGACAGAGTCGGACAGAGAGACACTGACATACAAACAGACATTCATAGGGCGTACCCCCAGCACTTGACGACGCCCCCGGGCTGTAGCAAAGCGCAGATGTGTAAATCTCCAGCAACGATTCCCGTGGGCCTGTAACCCTCTCCTAGGGAGATGGGTTTGAGCAGGCGCCCCATCTCCCCAGGCTGGTCCCCGCGGCGTAAGATGTTGCCCTGACCCAGCTGGCCGTAGAAATTGTCACTGCATGACAGACACATGGCAGCGAGGACCCATCGGCGCGGCGGAGTGTTGGTGATGGGGATGGTCGTGTTAGCTGAGTGAAACCTTACGTGATGGTGGTGCACGTGACACTTTACGACGGTTAGCGGAGAAGCTATAATTGTAGTAAACGTTCTTCTGCGATTTTCCCTTTTGATGATCAAAGACAGGAAAAGCAAGATTTACATGTATGTCCTAATATAAAATTACCCAGGGAAATTATTTTCATTTAATGAATTAAATATAAATATAAATATAAATAATATAATGACGATGACGATGATTAAATAATGATAACAATAGTGGAGGCAGGGTGAAAGGCCGATGCATACCAGTAGGAGGCCCCTTCTCGACGCCGGTGCACGAATAAGAACATCGACAAGAGCCTTACCCCCAGCACTTCACAAGGCCAGACGATTGATCCATTGCACACGAGTTTCTGGAGCCGCACGCCACTGCAGTCGCTTTGAAGCCGCGCCCCAAGTCCACCGCGGGCAGGTTTGCGCCCATCTGACCGGGCTGGATGCCACGGTCGATCATGTCGCCGAGTCCCAGCGTGGCATCCAAGTTGTACCTTGGCGGTACGAAGTACGCAAACCATCAATCCACGTATAAAAATAAAAAATATGTACGGGAGGATTTGTACGGGAGGGTTTGTATTGGATCAGTGTTCGTTCAGAATACACCCATAACATCCATAGCCACAACAACAACAAGAATACTACTACTAATAATATAATTAATAATAATAATAATAATAATATGGTAATAATTAGGAAAGAAAGAATTTAAAACAGTAATTGATGGCGTTAATATTTAGATAATATGGATAATTAGAATTTTTAACACGTAATAATAATAAAGAATAATAATAAAATGAACCAACAATAACAATAAGAGTATAAAACAAATACTTAACAAATAAAAGAAGAAAAAGAAGGAATGAACCTTGACACTAATGAATTACTTGTTTTCATCCCATTCATCGATGATAATGACATGGGGCTCCTGTGGGTTAATGCCAAGCCAGCGAGTCACTTACCCCCAGCACTTGACAATGCCGCCAGGCTGCAGCACCACGCACGTGTGATCGGCGCCTGCATCAATGGCAGTGGCCACCAGGCCGGGGCCTAGGTCCACCGCTGGCAGGGCGGTGCCCATTTCCCCAGGCTCATCCCCGCGCCACTCGAAATCGCCAAGGCCAAGCTCACCGCGATAGTTAACACTGTACGCAAGCAGGAAGTCAGGAACGCATAGCTCGATAATCATGAAATATATCATATATATCATACATATGGTATTATTATTATGGTTACGCCGGCGGTTGCCTGGCGTGTATTACTGGGAACCACGGGGGGTAACTTAACACCATTGGGCACGCGTACCCCATAGTTGGGGCCGCTGGGGTGCATCACTGGGTTGTTTGAATTCCCGCGGATAAGCAAACATCGCTCCCTAAATCTCAGGACCATATTAGGGCATATATATATCACATATATATATCATATATGTATATATATATACAGGAACGCGTAGCTCGATAATTATGATGTAAATGAAATACATGAATGGCTCCAGAACCAGACGGTCCCAGCACCGAAACAAGAGACGCCTTTCAAACATACACTACATTCAGTACATATATACTAAATGGTCTCCATGTTCCAGAATAACGTAAGAGCTCGTGGCGTGAAGTGTGAATGGATCAAACAACAAACATATATACATATATATAGAAAGAGACATTAGTGATCAACAAAGACAAGTTGTGTATGTGTTACATACACGTACATGTACGGCACACACCAACACGACATAAAGGTGCAGAAGCACCTTCTCAGCATCTCGAGCGGCCTTTAAGGCCTTCAACTACTACAACCTGTGTTTACCGCCACCAAGCAAGTGTACGGACAAGTACGAAACGTACCCCCAGCACTTCACGATGCCACCAGGCTGCAGGATGGCGCAGGTGTGGTAATCTCCTGCAGTGATGGCCGTGGCCACCAGGCCGGGGCCCAGGTCCACCGTCGGCAGGTCGGAGCCCATCTCATTTATGTCATCTCCGCGGTTCTGACTATCTCCCAAGCCCAGCTGGCCATTGGTATTGCGGCTGCATGGGTGTCAAGATAGGTTGCCAACAGGGCAACAAAGGTGATGTGATGATACATGTCATGTCATGTGTATGTGATGTGATGTGATGTGATGTGATGTATGCAAGGAGGAGAAAATAAATGTGAGTTCCTTGCTAAACTCGTCCCGCGGAACCACTTCAACACGTGATCACACTTGTGGGGTTATTTTAATGTGCTGCTGTCGCTGTCCCTCGTTCCCCCGGAATGGTAGGTATCCATATGATATGTATATATAAATATACATATATATGTATATTTAAATAAATATATAGAGAGAGTGGTTATCTCAGGTCAGGCAGGATTGAGGTATATACTGCCAAGAGTGAGACAGGTTACGGCTCCGTGCTGCTGGACGGGCAGAGCGAGGAGTGAGTGAAGGCTTAAGGCCCTGCGTACCCTGTCAAACGAGTTGCAGGATATTTCGAGTAAATGATTAAACCGTGAGATAGCAGGTCTATTCCAATGGCAGGCGCCAAAGTATCGATGCATTATTATTGCTGCACAGTGCAGGTATACTAAAGTGCATCTGACACTCACTTATTACACGTCTCACACCGATTGATATGTGATGTAATTTCATCGAATGTTAGGGCACTGATGCGCCGCCAGTGGAATAAAAACATATATATGCATATTTTATATGCATATATATATTTTTACATCGACAGTCGTACAGGCTTATCTATGTACCTATAAATTTTTATAAATAAACATATATACAGAGACGGACAGCTCCATAAGCTGGGATGTGGTGCCTAGCTAAGTAGACAGCTTTATAGGTAAATTAGATACGACAGCTGACATAAGTCATACAAAAGTACATCTTTTCCTTTGTGCAATAATGTTTCAGCGCATCTATAAACTAATTTGCTTATTGAAATATACAAGATATTCTTCGTTATTGGCCATCTGACAGCAGCAATAATCGCCCAGCATGTAGTAGCATCTCGTACTCTCGCTCTGAAGTACACACTCCCTTACCCCCAGCACTTGACCACTCCACCGGGCTGCAGGATGGCGCAGGTGTGAAACATGCCTCCGGCGATGGCTGAAACGGTGAACCGGGGTCCAAGCTTGACGGTCGGCAGGAGGGCCCCCATGTGCTCAGGTCGGTCGCCCCGGGTAAGGTAGTCACTCAAACCCAGCTGGCCATAGTCATTCTGCCTGTAAGTACGTATGTTTTTGTGCCCCCGTGCGCGTGTGTGTTTATGTGTGTTTGCGTGTATGTGTGTGTTTGGGGGGGGGGAAGGTAATGTACGTATCGGTGTTGATTAATGAATAAGACTGTACTGTATTGTACCGTACTGTACTGTGTGTAGCAGTTGCAGTAGCAGCAGCAG